>DWMY01003020.1:0-10819 GCA_018249775.1 Heliconius hecalesia formosus
AGCCCGCTGTACGCGTCGCCGCCGCGGAGCCCCAGCGAGCCGAGGAGCCCTTCGCCCTTGCCCGGTGAGTGACAGAGACAGTCAGTCACAGCTTCACGCTGTATCCCGCACACAGTAGGGTAGGCAGGGAGAACCTAGTGTTAAGACACTCCGTTCCCCTCTTTCCGCCGAGTTCTGGAGGCATTGCGTGTTGAGTGGCGGGACTCGACACCAGAGCGAAGAAATGAAAATATAAATGTAAATAAATATTTCACTTCTTCAAGGGGGGATCGAACCCACAACCAGTCGATTTTACAGTCACACTTTGTGCCTCTGTGCCACGACTGACCTCTCTCATATATTTATTTATTGTAATATGCCTTTTATAATATTCCAAATTAATTGTTTTTTATACATAATCTATCTTTTTGAATTAGCAATTTAGTCTTTTAAGCTTCATATTCATTGTTATGTTTTTAAATTAATCCTATTTAATATTTTCCTTCTGTACATTTTGGCATTCTACACAAAAAATGTGTTCACCTTTAAAAAAATATATTGTTTTTAAATTTTATACTTTACCATAATCACAGGTTCACAACCGCCGAGTCTAACCAACGTGCAACCACTTGTAACTGACACACACTTCAACAGAGATACGCATATGCGTATTATATTAGGAAGAGGCAACAAACCGGCCAACGAGAGGCAGGAGAGGTGAGTTTTTGTTTTAGTAATGTATAATACGATCGACGAGTCGTGACCATTCTGAATTTAACTGTAGATTGGATTGTAGGATGTTTCGTACTTTTGATGATTTTCTTTAAGAGTGAGAATGAAGAATGTGCAAAAGTTCAAAATATCTAACTTCAGGGCGACCACGACCGTCGACCGTATCTTTTTTTGGGTCTGTGTAAAGAACATTTTGAATTTTTTTAGGTTTTTTTGTATCGAGTTATCTGTTTCCTTTTGAGGCAGGTGTTGAAAATTTCATTTTTTTTGGCGATTGTTTTGCCTTCAAGATTTGTTCAATGAAGAGATAGCAAGTTTAAATTATAAAATTTTTAATTTGAAACAAAATTTTAAGATTTGTGTGAGTCATTGACGTGTTCTAAACAAAAACAATAATACTTATTTATGTGGAATAACATTTAAAAAATGTTAAAAAAATATATATGTATTATATGTAAATCTTGTTGAGATCGATCCCACAACCATTTATCTGTTATACACAGGATACTTTCTGACTGCGCGCCATGATATCGTTAATTACATGAAAAAAAAATCAGCTTTACGCTGTATCGAGCACATAGCAGGGACTTTCGTTTTGGTGCCAGAAACATCTATATTATAGTAGATTTAAAATCGATTTTACATATATCAACTTTACCTACATTTAACATTTATTCTCTGTAGATTATGTATTTTGGGTTTTTGTACTAGAAATAATAATTATATGTCATTGTATTGTTTGTGTTGTTTAATAATAACACTAGCGTTGTACCTATATGTTGCTTTTTAAATAGAAAGAGATATAAAGAGAGTTGAAAATCTCTGTTTTCTATTTTCTATTGAAGGCTAACTTATTTAAGTTAAACTAATAATTATATATTTTATTATATTATTTATATGTCACCTATATAATAATATGAGTATTTTATATTGTAAGATAAAAAGTGTTTGCATGTTACTGCATTTTGTTATTTGGACAGAAATACACATACATATATATAAAATAGCATGTGGGTACATTTGAAAATTAGCTTTTAAGGGAAGTCCCTAAATGTTAAATATATTGTTAGATTAGTTATTAAATAGTATACTTTTTTATTTCTTTCATTATTTTTGTTGTAAATACTTATTTCGTATATTATAAATATAATAGCGAGGTGATATTGGCGACGCGGTTAGCGTACAACCGCATAGTGGGCAGTTTGGGGAGAGCGAGAGGGAGGATATTTAAGAAAACGTGAGTGAAAAGGATAAATAGATATCCGCGACTGAGTTACTGTGGCTATTTTTGTGGAGATTTTTGTATAAATATAAGAAAAGACAAAAAAAAAACAAAGATCATTTAACAAATAAAATACTGTTTTAGATAACATCTCTAAAAAAATTTTTGAAAAAAATATTGCCCATTTTTTAAATCTTCATAGTATCAAATTAAAGTTAACTTTTCCAAATGTATGTAAAGGTAAAAAAATATGTGACCAAACACTCCATATTACGTTTTGTTATGTTCCTTAAGCTACAGTAATTCAAATAGTCGAGATTTCAAAGCAAGCATTGGCTGGTCTGCTGTAACTAAGTTCATAATGGTTCATTAATTCATTATTCTTTTTTAATTTTGTATATTGGTGTATGAATGTGTTTTAGATTTTAGGAAATTATATTAGAAAATATGAAGGTTTTTAATTAAATTTATATTATAGATTTTGTTTTAGACTAGAAAGAGAGAAAAGTCCTCGTGATTTTATGGTTATCATATCGCATTAGTTTTATCATAATACTGAGAAAGAGACAGAAACTGTGACAGAGAAAGGGCATATAAAAAGGTTATAAGAGTCTGTACCTTCAACCAGCGCATTTAGTTTACAAACAGATTACAAATATTTTTTTAAGCTTCACTCTGTATTCCGCACAGGGTAGGCAGAGGGAACCTAGTGTTAAGAAACTCATTCTCCACATTAAGACAAGACTTCTGTTCCCCACTTTCAGCGAATTTTGAAGCCATGGCGTGTTGAATGGAAAGAATTTCATTAGCTAATGAGACAGCTTCATACATTTACTGCATGAGAGAGTACTGGAAGGGAACCTAGACAAGAAGTTCAGACACTCCATGGGTATTCAAAAATATTTAATTGTATCCGCCGTGTTAAAATCGAACCCACAACCGTCGCCTTTACAGTCAGGCGCCGTGCTGGTGTTCCACGATTGACTTAATCGATCAATGATCAACAACATTGTTATATTATGTAATTAAAATAACATTTAATCTATAAGAAAATACGAATAACATAGATAAATATGTAAACAATCAGCTTTTTTAAATTATATATTAATTATTATTTTAAATTGTTTTAAATCTGTGAAAATTGTAAATAACTATATATCTACTTACTCTTCTAACCATTCATGTTTTCATACATTAACTTAGTTACAGTAGTATAAAAATAATTAACAAAAAAACGCTTTGCTTATTAATTATTAACAGAAAAAAGGTTTTTGTTTTGGTGGTGGAATGGTTTTGTGGACTTATTTATTAACATTATTTGTGAATGTATATATTAACTTGTAAATGATTGTAATTTGTATAAAAACTATTCTTTTAGATATGCTAATTAAGATAAAGTTATTAAAATATATTTTATTGATTTTATTTCCATCAAACGTCATATAGAATTTTTATATTAACTTATAGATAAAAAAAAAAAAAGTTAAACATTTTTCAACCTTATTATAGTTGGTGGATCTTATTTGTGATATTGTAATATACAGCGTGTTTTAAAATATAAATGGAATTCTTTTATATTCTTTTATTACATTTGAATGTACATTAATTTACGAACGCTTGTTCACAGTAAAAACAAAAGGAATGGCATCGTGACAAATCCTGCGATGCGTTTAGTGGCCAACGTTAGAAATGGTCTCGGTGAGTTTTTAAATAATTATTCATCGGCCATTTTTTTTGGCTTCACGATGTATATGCAAATAGCTTGGCAGAGAAAACTTTGAAACCTAGACTTAGATACCGTTCCCCACTTTTCGCTCACTTTTACCAAATCTCTAATAACTCTACTCTCAGATTGCCAGAACTGACAGAATTTTCAGAGCGACAATTATGTACCTGAATTTATTAAATAAAAAAAAATACAAAATCTAACAAAAATCTATTCAATCATAAATTAAATCATACCATTTTCATCTCTTTACATTCTGGGTCCAATAATATATACAATCGTTTCAGTCTCCTTGGGTTTATAATTAATAGCCATTTATCGCGGTCTGCGAACATTAATCCTACTGATTAAGTTAATGTACACATTATTCTCAACACTGTCTTAAACACCTTCAAAATTTCATATTTGTTACGCTGATATTTGTTGAGTACTCTATAACAAATCTTTAACAGTTCGGGCAGCGCGCTTATGGAACTCACTTCCTAAGTCTGGCTATCCATGTTTATATAGATATTGGCTGGCAATCCATCTTTTAATATTGTTAAATTCAGATTTAAACAACATTTTCTTAACCTCAATTACAATTTTTACTATTTGAGGTTAAGCTTTGTCTTTTACTTTATTATTTAAATGTTTATATAGTGTTTATATATAATATGGTTATAATTTTATTGACTAATATTAAGTATACTTGTTTGTATGTAGGTTTATTATTATTAAAGTAATATTTAAATACCGCATTCGAATTCCTTCTATTAACATCTACGTTCTCGGGGTACTTATTATAAGTTATCTATTGTACACATTTCTGTTATATTTTTTCTGTATTTTGTTTTGTGTGCTATACATTTTAATAAATAACATTATAAAAAGATATGAAAATATAAAAACAGTTAAATATAAAATACATTTTAAAAAAATGTTTAACATTGTACCGGAAATGTTATTAGTTGTCTATAAAAAAATAAATAACAGATTTTTATAATTGGAGAATTCCTTTTTTTTAATTAGTCTATTGTTTTAATATAATTTTAGTTCTATAACCATATTTTTTTGTATTAATTAGATAGCGCAGCAGCGAACATTCGTCGCACAGGTGTGGCATTAGCGGCGAGTGCCAGTTCAAATCCCGCTGTCAAAAGTAACGCATTCCAGTGGCGGAAAGAAACACCTCTATAGAGTAAAAGAGAGAGAAATACAACATGTAAACAAAATAATCAAATTTAGAAAGAGATAAGTATATGAAAGATATACTATATTGTAATCTTCTAAAACAAGAAGAATTTTAGTTTTCCATGTAAAAGAGACAAAATGATATTAAGGAGATCTATTTGTAATCAAAAATGCTAATATTTTTCGCTTAAGCTAAAGCTTTGAAGCTAAGCTAAAAATATATATATTCTTTTCTGCAGTAGCTTAAAAGGTTGACATTAACATTTCTCTATATTATTATGTGTGAGAATAAACTGTTTAAAACACCAAATTGGCTGTTAAAAGTTAAGGATAATTCATTTTAATATTTAAAAAGATAACATAATACATACTTATCGTATCTTAAGTTAGGGCTAAAGCGGCCTAACTCTTAATATATTAAAATTAGGGAAATGTAGGTATGTATTAGTATATTTTTTGTTTAAAAACTCTTTATTCTATCGAATTCTTCAGTAGGTTTAAAATGATAAAACATACAATATTTAGAGTTTATTTCTATTTTATATACATTTTTGAGATAGGGCTCTTTAGCGCTAGCTTTTGCTTTTGAGGAACTCTATTAAAGTGCTTGAAATTAAATATCATTAATGTTTATCAAGCGTGTCACAAAATTACAATGACTGTTAAAAAAAATATATACATAAAACAAATACGAAAAAATGTAATAAAAGGCTTATAGTTTTCGTCTTATAACATTTTATTTATATATATATATATATTAATTTTCTTTTCCTTTAACTTTTGGAATCGTCTCACTTCAATTAAAAGTAATACAAAAAATAACCGAAATATCTATTTGAATGATTTTAAACTACTATCAATTGTTTTTAAAACAATATAAAATAAATAAAAATGGCTTTAAATCACAATGTTGAAACTTTAATAAAATATTCGAGTTTCGGTTACTTAAAATAAAAATTAAAATACCTTATCATTCCTAAATAATTACATTTGAAATGAATTATAAAAATACCCTCTCTCTCTCTGAAAATGAAATTGATTATTACTAAGTAAAATGAGGGAAAGACGCTGTATGTAGTGTATCAGCACAAATTGTCTAACTTTAAACTTAAATATAAAACATACTAAATTCGTCAAATTGCTTCTAGAATGGAAAGAAATAAAAAAAATGAAAAAAATGTATAATAGTTTCGAAATTATAAAATTCGAAAATAGAATATGATACAAAAATGTATATTGTTTTTAGTTAGGCCTTTTGTGTTGAATACCTATTGACCTGAACTAAAAAAAAATCTACTAAAAATCGACTACATATTCACCATATGTACCTAAAACTCAACATTTCCTAAACAAAAAATTAAAAAAGTAAAAAAAAACAAAAAAAATCATAATTCGCCTTCAAATTCTACGGTATTTTTAGAACTGTGTAATCTCTTTAATTAGATAAATAGATTTTTGATTATACTACATTTTTAGTATGCATTATGAAAAATATATTTTATTATCGATCATTATGTATGCAATTGTTGAACGTGAATAAGTTGATTCGTTGTGGGATTCGAATCCCATGTATAAATGTTTCTGAAGATTATTTGCTGAAATTATTTTCTAAAACATTCATTCATATATGTTTTTTTAGCTTTTTTAAATTAAAAAAGATATTGTTTTAATAATATACAATAAAAAAGATCTTTAAATTGGCATTAAAAAAAATGGAAAACGGAGTGATTACTCAATCAAGTTTTTTTTGTTTTCATTAGAGTTGAACTCATCAATTATTCACGTTCAATACAATAGTTTAGTTCCATAATCATGATGAAGCTTAGGATTTGTGGATATTTTATGCGTATTTATATACTAAATATTTTTAGTATATAAATACGCAAAGGAAGTCAAAGAATATTTCAAGTGACAATTTCGCTTATTATCAAGTTTTTATTTTGAATATAATTTCCATATAAAAAATCCACATGTCCAAAGTTATTTAGCATTAAAAGACTACAAAATATATACAATGTTGCCAACAAAATAAACCTACTAAGCTATAGAATTCCGTATTAGTGAATTAAACAGTATTACGTATGAAAAACACATTTCAAATTTGCATTTTTTTAGTACAATTTTTTGTTAAAAAAAAGAGCAAAAAAGAGCCTATATAGTTTATAGTTTGGTAATTATTTTGATCTCAATTTGAACAAAGTTAACTAACATAGTGTTTTTTTATAATTATGTCTATTTTTTTCCTAGTCCAGAGGAGCAGGTGCCTATCTGAAATGCTATATTTATAATCTGTAGTAACTAAGGATCTAAAAAAGTGGCACAACTAAAATTGTGGTGTGTGTTGTTCGTGAATGCGATAGTTTAATATTATTTTATTGAATTTAGTAAAAAAATCCTTTAAAATTGGCAAAAATGCGAAAAATTTATAAAGGAACCGAGTGACATTAAAATACGTAACGCTCATGCATTTATAGGTAAAATATATCTTTTGTTATGCCACTTTCGTATAGATCCTTTTATATTATATAGAATGGACTCTGCGATTTCTTTTACTTTATTGATTATTTTTAATCTTTTAAATCACATTAATTAGAATTTTCTTTATTATTTAAAGAAGTTCAAAAATATAGTTTCATTCAAAATCGCATAGTTCACTCTCAAAATGTAGATATTTTATTAAAATTAGGGAATTATAACGATATAGCTACACCAATGTGTGAGTGTGTTAGCTTTTTATTTTGGACATAATCGTGAAGCTATTATAAGATAAAATGTTTAAAACAAATATTTTTTTCGATTGAAAATAATAAGACTTTGTGTATTTTTTCTTTTTTTTTTTAAGACAAATACAACGATGATTGACAATTTTTTTCAACTTTAGATATCTTTTCACGTCTTTACATAGATAAAGAAGAGAGAAGATAAAAAATACTTTTTTGCTTGCCAAAATATAAAAGAAATATATATGTATATTAATAAAGCTATTATTCAATTATAATCCATAGACAATAGGTGCTGTATTTTTTTTATTTAATATCCTTTTTTAATTGTGTACAAATTTAGTTTTTCGAGTAGATTTAAAATATGATATATACGTAATTGACTTGTGAGAATGAAAAAATGGAGAAGATAGTGTCTTTTTTCTTGAAATTTTTTTTTTTTTCGAAATGGTGTAATTTTTGATTTTATAATATAAATGTATATAGGAGTTAAAAAAAAGGAGAATGTTGAAAGAGTGGTTGTTCTCCCTGCATACTTCATATAAATGAGTGAAAAATTGAGATATTTTTGAAATTTTGTGTCATATTTTGAGGCTTTTGTTTAAATTTAATGAATGATTGTAATTTGTTATATAATGGTCACTATGTATAATACGACGTAAAATATTTGTTTAGAAATAACAGTATTTATTAATAACATGATAAAATTTCTAAATTCTAAAAGCCTATTGCTACGTTTTCTTAAATAAATTATTTTAAATAAAATAAATAAATCAGCCTCATGCTGCAACGCTGTATCCCGCACACAGCAGAATAGGCAGAGGGAACCAAGTGTTAAGACACTCCGTTCTCCACTTTCCGCTGAGTTCTGGAGGCATTACGTGTTGAGCTCGACACCAGAGTGATGAAACAGAAATATAAATTTAAATAAATATTTCATATATTATTTTAGTGGCCATTATGTAGTAGGTTATGCTTGTATATTTATATGGCAAAATTAAACATCTATATATTTGCAATATTGTTTTTTTAATATTGACAAATATTTTCTGCTTATTTGGTGTTGCATTTTATATGAAAATTGTCACAATGGTTCTTGAATGAGAATTTTTTGTTTAAGAAAATATATAATTAATTTTTGGACACCATTTATAAACCTTTATTCTTATAAATAAGAACAAAAGATATTATAAATGGACAAATAATAATAAATTCTACTAAATTGATTAATAATGTTGGTTAGGCCTAATAATAGGCCATTGTGTCTGTAATTGATTGTGGATTCAATACCCATTTTTTTTATTTCCCCGCTCTCTGACAAAGCGCAGCGTTGAGTTCCGATACTCAACGCTCAATATCTCGATTTTGCGTTAAAAATGAAGATTGGATTGTTTTGACACCAGGTTTTTTGCCTATCCTGCTATACGTGGGATGTTGAAATAAAATAGTAGAAATTCTCTTTCAAAAACAAAATTTTTATATATATACGCGACGATTATTTTGTATAAAAGATAGCAATATTTATTTATTTATATAATATATTTAGATTTTCGTTTTTGTAACCGCGTGCGAGTGATATTTGGTATGGACTATTAAGTAGCTGATGTGAAATGTTGTGAAGAAAATATATTGAAATATATATAATTTCTCTTATTTATGTTGTTTTATTTACCTTGAATACAAAAATCTGATAGCTGGGAGTTCAATTCTTACCTTAAGTTTTTCTATGTTCTATATCTCCCCACCTTTAATCTCCTTATTTATTATAAATCTATAATATCTATTTTAATAGATATTATAATTATACTGCTTTACAATGTTTATATACATGCTGCTGTAGAGTTCGGGTTCAAATCTCCCTGGCCTCCCTCCCCTAGTATTTATTATAGTTTACCACTAATTGATAATAATTTGTGTAATATATGAACATTTTTAACATCATTACAAACCGTTTAGGTTTTTAGATATACATTGTTGTTTTTGTATGAATTTTTAATAACAAATAATAAATTAAACTATTAACGGGATTAATCGCATATATTTAAGACTATACATTTTTGGAAACTCAACGTTTCGAACACTTTGCTGTAGTCCGTGGTCACGGGTAGTCCTTTTAAGTAGTTTCATTTAAAATGTGTAATAATCGTGAAAATCAAAGAACATATTATTTTTTTTAAATTTATTAAAATTAAAAAAAAAAAAAGATAGACAGTGCATACAAATGGGTGCAAAATAAAAAGACTAGTTGCAGTCATATTTGCTAACTCGTTTTATTTAGAGAAGTAGGGGCGATGCTTAAAGATTATGAAAGGAACTAAAACTATGTTTTTTTAATGTTACTGTAGGTAAAGGTTGTCTAATACATTTTTTCTAAAATTCTTAACCGATTTTAAAAAGAAGATAATATAATGGAGTAATAAATACTTAATCGTTATAACCGTTATATTAATTGTACCGTCGTGGCGCAGGGGCACAAAGAGTGGAAGGAAAGAAAAATATTTTGAAACGTATAAAAAATTGGACGTAGTAATTGGACTTGAAGCTGCACCTCTTGTTTAAGTTACAAGAGATAACCTTTCCGTCGTGGCGCAGTGGCAATGTTTAACTGTAAACGCGACGGTTATGGGCTCGATTTCCATTCGCGGGAATGAATTATTTTTAATTACTCGCTATAGTGACAAGACAAAGTGCACCGTTGAGTTCCTCCACTAAATACCTAATTCGAAAATACGCCGAAAGTGGAGAACGAGTGTTTTAACATTAGGTTCCCTGTACCTACCCAGTTATATGCGGGGGATAGAGTGGAGATGGAAAAGATATTAAAAAGCTTTTAAAACGAATATAATGCTTTTAAATATAATATAAAGTACTGAAGTAGGTGCGGAATATTTGCAACATAGTTAACTTAAACTGTATATAATTTCAGCTACTCCACAATAGATGTCGCTGTATCTGTACTTTTTACAAAAAGGCAAGTTCACTCTGTTTCCCGTATAAACACCAGTGTTCTTATTTTCTGATATGGCATGTTGTTTAGCGTAACTGGATATCGCAATGAAAAATAAGAGATCATATGTAAGAGAAGAAACCACTTAGCATTCCATGGATTCATGGCATGGATCAACTCAATGGACTTGTGCCCATCACGTTGCAGAGGAGTTCAGAAGTTTCTCGGACTTGCTCGGAGGATTCTGGAGGCATTGTGTGTTGGGAAGCGGAACTACACAGCGGACACTAGAACAAAGCAATGTAAATATTAAATATACA
>DWMY01003021.1:0-10818 GCA_018249775.1 Heliconius hecalesia formosus
GAAAATGGAGCTATTAATTTATTTAACAAAAATAATTTGAAATACCTGTTTACAACTTAGGTATCTTCATAATATTGTGCGTATCGCGTTAAAAAAGCGTGCGTAAACGCATATCTTAAAGAATACTGAAACGATTTTGATGATGTTTTGTCTTTTCTCTGAGTTAAAATAATATAAGATATTATTTAAATAAGAATGGATCCTTTTGGGAATAGCTTCTAGTTTCAGTAAAATTTGTGGACTAAATATATACTTACATTTACGAAATTTAGAATACGTGCTTGTAAACCTAAATACTAATATTAGCCGATTCCAAAAACATCATAATTTCAACCTAATAACTTCATATTTTTATCAGTTTCATGTTGTATGTATTCCGCATATAGCAAGGTGGGCATTGGAAACATAGTGTTAAGATACCTCTTTTCTATATTACGCCGAATTATGGAGGCATCGCGTGTTGAGCGGCGGAACTCAATGCCGCGCTTTTGCCTTAATACCAAAGCTAGGCAATGAATATATTAAATAAATAAAATAGATACTGGAGGAAGGTCACGTAAAATGCATGAGGACCCCCCGGAGGGCATGTATGAAGAGGTTGATGACAGTGGACGAGGCGAAAGAGGTATGTAGAGACCATAGCGTTTGGCGCTCCGTTCTCTCTCACTACCCCGCTAGGGATAAAGCGTGAAGTTAGTATAGTATAGTATAGTATTAATAACCTCGAGTTAAATCGAACTCACAAGCGTCATGTGTACTGTCACACGCTTATAGCACTGCGCAACGACGGCCTAAAACTTCTTGTTTTTAAGGCAGTTAATAAGAATAGGATTTTTTTTCTTTCATTAAGACAACAATAATATAATAGTAAAAATTTCAAGTACTAGTTCAGTTGTAAAAAAATTAACTAATTCTGCATCGTGACAGCTGTGACTTCAACGCTTTTCCTAACCTACCTCTTGCCCTGTATGAAATACACACAAGAAATAAAATCTCTCCATTCACTATTACTCAGAGATATTGAATGCTTAATGGTATAATACATATAATATGTTGGCTAACAATAGTATAAAAAATATAATATAAAAATATTTAATATATTGTTAGCGTACTCGTGTAAAAGAGGGTAGATTTAGGTGGAAAATAGCTATAAAAGCAGTGGAATTGTGTCATTCGGTGGCACTCGCTTGTAAGTGACGGCCCCTATTGGAAGGAAACTAGTGTGAAGTATTGTTAGTAGGTGATACATATCGCTTATTGCAATTGCAATTACATAGTCTCTTTCAAAATAGTTTAGACTCATATAGACGATATGTGTTTTTATCGTGTTTTTTTTTAAACGTTTTTTTTAAACCACTTCAGATTTCTAACAATATCTATAAAGCCTTCTGTATTACAAAATAATACTTTCATTTCGGTAACGAGGCAAAGCGCGGCGTTGAGTTGACATTCAATACGCTATGTTTCCAGAATTTGGCAGAAAGTGGAGAAAAGGAAGTCTTAATCGGAACAGGGTATCTTAACACTACGGTCCCATGTTCCCTCTGCCTTCACTGCTATGTGCGGGATACCATGTGATACTATGTGAAACATAAAAAAAGTCAAATAGCAGAGTACCCCTCTCGTAGACAAAGCGTTAAGTTCTTCCACTCAACATGCTTCAAAAATAGGGCAATTCGTGGGAAACTGAGTGGACTTTTATTATATTATATACACCCTTTCTCTACGATAAAAACAATAAAACATCCTTTTGAAATCATAAAAGCTATATTTTTCTAAGAAATTTTAATTCAAGACCTTTT
Organism: Heliconius hecalesia formosus; assembly: GCA_018249775.1. NCBI lineage: Eukaryota > Metazoa > Arthropoda > Insecta > Lepidoptera > Nymphalidae > Heliconius > Heliconius hecalesia. The sequence goes on from DWMY01003021.1 coordinate 1,803, forward strand.
GTCCTGCTGGTTGACACTACGACGCTAAATCAATTAAGTCAGCTTACGAGAAACGCTCTACATTTCCTTTTATTTAAAGTCGTCCTTTTAAATGAATAATTAAGATGTGACGTACTTCCTGCAACTACATTTAAATTATAAATTATTCTTTTTCCCTAACTATTTTATCTTTATAAAGTTTTTCAAAGAAAACAAATTTGTGTAGACATTTCTTTTAGGAACCTCCACTTTTATTATTTTAGAGATATCTTGTGTTGATTGGCTAAACTCAACATTATTGGTAAGGTTAGAATCGAATCTATAAGCGTCAGAAGAACGGCGTCAGTTTGCCAAACGACGGCGTGGAGCTAAACTTAGTATGCTATAACTTTAACCAAGGCCGTCGTGATGCAGCGGCACAGAGTCCACCTGTAATTGTTGTTTACTACTGGTTGTTAGTTCCATTCCCAATCGGGAGAATGAATATTTTTTTCACACACACTCACACTTGTTAATAAGACAAACTGCGACGTTGAGTTCCGACAGTTGAGTGCGTTAACACTAAGATCCCTTTGTCAACCCTGTTATGTGATTGTGGATACAACGTGAAACTTAAAAATAAATTAACAAAAATAAGGCCAGATAAAGTAGCAGGTAGTCTAAGTAAGGTCAAAACGTCTACGTTTTATCTTAACTGGTAATAAATCAGCTTCACGCTGTATCCCGCACACAGCAGGGTAGGCAGAGGGAACCTAGTGTTAAGACACTCCGTTCTCCACTTTCTGCCGAGTTTTGGAGGCATTGCACTCAACGCCGCGCCTAGCCTCCATACCCGAGCGAAGAAATGGAAATATAAATTTATTTCCATTAACTTAACTGGCATATCTGAAACATATTTGTCTCAGGCTGTTGCAGTAGGTACAATATTGACATAATGTGTTTCCACAGTAAACATTTCGTAACAAAGGTTGATTAGATCACCCCTTGATGATTACTTTACTTTACAATTATTCTTTTTTGTGTGATATTTTTTAGAATTTAAAAATAAATAATTTTAGTTTTTAGTTTTTTAATTAATTTCCTAAAAACATCAAAGTTACATACAATCCAATCAAGCTTCTAGGATGACTCTTCAAAAATCCAAGATACTAGCCTGTACGAATAAGTTGATGACAGTAGATGAAATGGATTCTAAAACACAAATTATAACTAAAAACATATATAAAAAAAATCAATTTCAAGTGATATCACTGTAATAGTTATTATAGCTATAATCACAAGTGGTTTAAGAAGATAAAACGAAAGGAACAATCAAACAATAATATAGTCTAGACAAATATATAAGATAGTAGACGAGTCCCATAAGACTATAATAAAACTAGTGCGCTTCATAAAAATAACATGAGCGTAACTTAACTCCTTCGAGGTATTGAGTAGTAAAACTAAATTGTACCACACTATTGTTTTGTTGGAATACAATGTTGTGACGTCACAGTTTATGTATTTAGTTTTTTTTTATTTGTCTTGTATTTTTTTTATATGTTATATTTTTCTTGCTATTTCGAGAGTTTCGGCAGTTATGGCGCAGCAGCATAACGATTGTAGCTGCGACTGTTGTGGGATAAAACTTGATCGAGGGATTGAATTATTTTTAACTATTTTAAAGTTTTAATCCACACTTAGGAAAGAAAAATGTTTATTTAGAAAACGTATAAAAATCTCTCGTCAAACGATAATTCTTAGTAATTATCATTGGGTAACGGAAATTTGTAAAAATCTGTAGGGACAGAGATGATAACAACATAAATAAGTTGTAACAAGCGTATAAAAATTTTCGTATGGCTGACCACTAGGTCAGAGCGCCTGGACGGTTTCCAGGAGGCGCGGGACAATACGCAATGTCTCGAAATTTGAGCAAAAAGTGGGAAATGCAGTGTCATAAAACTAGCTTCCTTTTGCCTATTTTGCTTTTTGCGGGGTACAGCGTAAAGCTAAAAAAAATATCTAACGTTTCAAATAATGGAACAACTGTCAAACATCTCACTCACTCATATCTAATTAACTAAACAAAAATTGAATAAAAAAAATGGAACGAAACCTCACCAATACACTCCTCAGGGGTACTGAAGTGCAAAAAGTCAGATATTAATTTAACTTTTAATGGAAACTACGGCCAGCAGCCTCCCGAGGGTCGACCTTTGTCATCGTATCGAGTTGTCATTATTTAAATTTATACCGAGATATTTTTATCGCATTGTTCAACTTCAAAGTCGGTTATTGGGTCGTGAAATTGTTGTGCAATATGATTGGTATTATATTTGACTTTGATTGCTCTTACTTTATTTGACCCTGTTCTAGTGATGGGACAGCGTGCCCGAATAGATCACAAAAATGATTTTCACAATAATTATTTTTCATATTATTTTATTTTTCGTTTTAATTTAATATTATTGTTTCTTGTTGTTAGAAAGACCACTTAAAAATAGATTTGTAATAATTAGCTCGTTCTTGTCTACTGTTTAGTTATAATATATTGTTATAAATATTTTCATCGGATATATTAGTTTTAACATCTTCATCGGCGCTCTAAGTAATGGTTACATTGTTAATTAGATCATTTATTATTTAAGACATAACTGAACTATTAGAAGTTAAGGAATTATACTTACAATCATCAGCTTATCCGAATAACTTGATAGTATATAACCAGCCTTCTATAAGTCCCTGTAATATTTACATGACATCCCACAACTAATTATTGCTGAGGAGTTGGGTTTTCTATTATAAATAATATCTTTGTATGTTTACTACTAGAAGTAAATATATGAATATTATAAGAAATTATATAAAACGTGAGTGCCCATAAAATATGAGGGTTTTTCTTGATTAACATAAGAAATATATAGTTACTCCTTTTTCAAAAAGGAAATTAGTTAAAAAAAATCATCATGCTTTTTGTAGCATTTATCAGGGAACTTAGTATTAAGACATTCCGCTTTCCATTTTCCGCAAAAATTTTGAGATACTGAATGTTAAAACATGAAACTCAATTCAACCGCTATGTCTTGTGGGAATCAAACTAACAACGGTTTCGTGTACGATTAAATGCTGTGCCGCCCACGGCGCCCTTTTATTCATAGTTAGAACAGATTATTAGAAAAAATCTCGCAGACAACAAAAAGCTATCATTAAAAATAATCTATCGTTTCAGTTATATTTCAAAGCCCCACAATCTAAGCTGCATTTATTATTAAGGATGACCTCAAGAAAATCACGTACAGATTCCTCAAGTTTATCGTGTTTCAACAAAACTGAACTAGTTATGCAAATCAACATAGAACCGACCGGTCACAGCTAAGAGAATGCCAGTACTTATGGAAGTTTGTAGGAAGTACGTCAAAACTACGCGCCAGTTCCCTACTACACAGAGGCGGAGTAAGAAAAATAGTTTAAAAACTCCGGAACTACAGCTATTTTTGATTCAACGAGTTGTTTTACTTGAGATTTATATTTTATTTTTATTTTACAATTTTGCTTTTAAAGTTTATTTATGTAGGTCCGCAGTGAGCTTGATAAAAATATCATTCATAGAGGTCGTGGTCGTACGATTATGTAGCTAATATTATTTTAGAGTTTCACGCTTTATCCCCCATATAGCCAGAGGGAATCTAGTCTTAAAACACTACTTTCTGCCCAAGAGACATTTCGGGTTACATAAGTGGCGGAAATTAACACCGCGCTTTGTCTTGCCACCAGAACAAGGAAATGAAAATGCTTCATTCCATTGAGTGGGAGTAGACCAACACCGCGTCACGGCGTCATGGCGCAGTGTACTCTATTTTTAAGCAGTTAAAGCTCATATGGCGCTTGGTGCTCGGTTTTCTGACAATCCCACTAGGGATACTGCGTAAAGCTAAGATAAGTTAAGGTATAGCTCATATCGTATCTTATTCTTATATTTAAAACAATTACTAACTTTTGTTAACGTTAATATCGTCACATTCTTAAACCATGCCATGCATTCCGTAGCTTCACCTTGTACCCCCACATCGAAGAGTAGGCAGAGGGGATCTGAAAACATTCTACATTTTCAACCGAATTCGGAAGGTATGACGTGTTGAGTGGCAAAACTCAACGCCGCACTTTATCAGAACAAGAAATTTAAAATATAAAATATTTCATATCGTCGAGTGGAAATCAAATCCACAACCTGTCAGGTTTATACTTGTGTTGTACGCTTGTGTCCCGGCGCCACGACTATGACACGACTGACCTGTCTTACACTAATGCGGTTATTATCTTACAAATTGTTCTGATTGAAATTCTAATATTCAGCCGTAGCGTTCAGCTATGCACGTATCATGTGTAACTACATCTAGATAGCTGTAGTTATTTCGACGGTCCCTAGGTAGTGTCGAAAGTGATAACAACAGTAGTTTTCGATTACATAAACCTTTAAAAAACCCATAAATATTTTTTTTCTTAAAATTTTGAAAAGAAAAATCATTAAAGCTACACTCCTTAGAATTTTAAAAAAGTAATAAAAACATGTGTGATTTTTACTTTCGATACTTTACTTAAGGATCATCGATTTATTTACATACGTAGCTAATTACGGAGTGTTTTAATTCTAAATTTCTACAGTCTGTCCTGTTATATACGAGATAAAGAGATATAAAAATAAATTCCCCCGAATAGGATTCGACTTGAACCCCCAACCGTCGTATTTACAATCAGACACTGTGTTGCTGTGGAACGGCCCGATTTTTTTTTAAATATTTTAAATATTGTTACACTTTAATTTAAAAAAAAATATAAATTGTTCTTGCACATTAGAAATGAATTAAATAAACTATATAAAAATATTTAAAAAATATAAATGTACATGCAACCACCGCGATCGTTTACCACACAGTGTTAGCGCTCGAAATCCACGTCAGTACCATAACGTAGCAAAACTTCCGAACAAGTAAAATGCAATAGTACGCTGTTATGATTTTCCGTTCCAACTGTTACTTAGAATAGTTGGCTCTGGAGTAAAGAAATGGTATAGAGGTATTTTATTTTATTTTAAATGAAAATCTCGTTGATTTAGTTTTATATAGTTTGTAGAAATTCGACGTTTTTAACACTTTGTAGTAGTCAATTGTCACGTCCAACCTCTTCATATAGTCGGGTTTTAAAATTATGTAAAACTAAATATACACGATTAACCCAGCTTTAAAATATGTAAAAATCGTGAAAATCAAAAGTCTTCTTTTATTTTGTAGAGACTATGGTACAGTTGTCGTTTACTTGACTAAACACGATTGAGTTCATCGTTAACTTCACGCCATAGATCGCATATAGCACGGTAGGCAGAAGGAAAATAGTGTTAAGACACTGCGTTCTCCACGCACCGCCAAATTTTTGAGACATTACGTGGTCGCATTTGTGTGGTCGCCACACATCGTCGCGCTTAGCATTGCCAGTGCTAGAGAATGAAGAAAAAAATAATTCATTCAATCGTATCATAGTATCGCAGCGCCTATCTCCGGGAATTCATTATTTTTACTTTCTCTCTCTAGTAACTACAAGACTAAGCGAAGCGTTGGGTTCCGCCGCTAAACACGCAATGTTTTGAATATAGGGCGATACATAAAGAACGGAGTATCTTAAAATTTGATTATTTCTGTCTTACCTCACATACATACACAGATACAGCGTTAAGCTACATTACTATAATTCTAATATTATAATAAAATAAATACCACTTCTAATATGCTCTACTTACTCTACTCTCGGGTACTCCCGAGAGAGTTCAGGCGACAATTCCCAGCGCGCGCCATTTTATGGTCGCTACACGGAATGGCGGCAGAGATGGCATCATTACATAGGGACTAACGGCTAAATATTTAAAATTTATATATGAATATTCGTATTCACCATTTGACAATTTGTGTTGGAGTTAGAAATTAAAGCCTTTGTAGCGCAGTTTATAGATAGATATGCGAAGGTATGTCTTTCTATCTATAAACGGGAAAGGCGAAAGTGAAAACGGTGAAGGTTGTTTCCATCTATATATATAAGGTATATAAGTTCGAGTCCTATCATCAAGTTTAATTCCTGTCCTTGCCTTTGTCCAATAATGGGCATTATAAGGATGAGGCCAGTTTTGGCGCAAGGGCACAAAGTGTGACTGTAAAACCGACTGGTTGTGGGTTCGATCCCCATTCGAGGAGATGAAATATTTACTTAAATTTATATTTTCATTTCTTCGCTTTGGTGTCGAGGACAACCGCGGCGTTGAATTCTACCACTCAACACGCAATGCCTCCAGAATTCGGCAGAAAGCAGGGAACGGAGTATCTTAACACTAGGTTTCCTCTGCCTACCCTGCAGTGTGCGGGATACAGCGTGAAGCAGATTTATTTTGATTTATTTTTATTTATAACGCTGGAAATTATATTATGATGATGACGACGTTTGTTTCTCATGGAAGAGAAACATTTATAGTATTTTTTTTTGTATTATTTTTTTAAATATGTACGAGTAAGTCGCCATCGTGCCGTAAGGATTCGATTTCCACTTATATTTATGTTCAATATTTATTTGGGAATATTTTAAATATTTTTATTTCCTTGCTCTGGTAAGGGGCCATTCAAGTATTACGTAAGCAGTTTTTTTACAATCATTGATATAACAAACTTTAAATGCTATACTGAGTTAAAACAAAGCAATTAGTGAAAGTTTTAAGTAAATCGGTTCAGTACTTCCGAAGATTAGCGTGATCATACATACTGACAGACGGACACACACAAGAAATTAAAAAAAAAAAAAATGCTTTATATTATTCTTCTTAAGTGTCCCTCTATCCATTTCAATCAAAATTACTAAATGTACAGACAAATTATTTTTACTGTTTTATTATAGAGATGAAGCATTTCGATGTTGTCAAATGTACGTACAGTCAGATTTACCTGGAGGATTCAGAATATGTCATATAATACTCTCAGTTATTTCTAAAAAACTAGTCTATATATAAAATTAAGAGAAACTGCAACTTCAAAATATTATACAAAAGTGATGTTTTACTTATTATTAAGGTACAAAGTAAAGAAAATAAGTGATAACGTATATACTAAAGTAAAGGGTACTAATATATTCCGTACGCATTTAGTATACTAAAATTAAAACGCCCGGAATTTTTGGCGTTCCAGAAGAGTGAAGGTCTTCAAAGGGCTCACGTAGGTCCAAACTTTGTAATGCGGGTCGCTCACGTTTGTCAGAAAATGTGTAACAAATGGAGGCGAAAATTGAAATATATTAATTGACGTGACCGTCGCGGGGCAGTGGAACAGTGTTCGACAGTAAACGTCAACTTTATTTTCATTTCGCTGCTCTATTTATTAAACAAAGCGCTGCGTTGAGCTCCGATGATCATAAAATAAAGGACTCTAAAGATTTTGGTAACGCGGCGATTTTCAAACAAAATGCATCAAAAAATAATGTTTATATGCTCGTATCTTTTAATTGCGTTGACTTAGAATATTTTTCTTTTTCTGTGCTCCAAGGGGCCGAAGAACTGAGTATTTGATAATAACTCCAGATCGATACATTTACGAGACCTTGAAATAAGTTCTCTTGAGAGACGTACAGATAAGCAACAAAGTCATCCTAAAAGAGTTCCATTTTTTCCTTTACTTCATTCATCCGCTTTCGAGTTCGATTTAAAAAAAATTATTTATTTATCATTGTCAATATAATGTTATAATATAAATATTTTTGTTATGATATCAGTTTAATAACAAACTTTACAACACAGCTAAACTGCTTCTCGCTTTTCCCCCACACATCAAGGTTACAGTGGAACGACCTCTATCAAAGTTCTATTAGCTCATTTCAAGTATTTTTTTTGTTTCATTGTAATTTAACTTATCTCTTTCTCGAGTTATAAAGAACGTCCCCGAAGAACTATATCGAATTAAAAACTAAAGTAAATAAACTTAGGACATAAAAACAGTCGTTATGAATTAATTTAATGGCGCAGTCAAATATTTATGAAGAGATAATTCTGTTTACGTCATTGTGGTTAAATTGGCAATTTTTAATGACCGCGATAGTTGAAGGTTCGAATCTCACTCGTAGAATGATTATATTTTTGCCGATATACGCGATTTTATCCCATATATAGAAGTCAACAATTCTTAAAAACTTAATAAAAAGGCCATAGGATACTGTAAACGTGATGTTTGTGGACTTAATCTACTAGCAATTCCCTTGTCTATGTTCTCTGGTTTCTCTTGCTATTCTGGAAAAATGGTAAAGTAAAAAATTGTAATTGAATAAACCTTATTATAATATTATTTTCTTTATATACTTAAAAGTTTTTTTTGGTCCGTTAGCAATATGAAACTTACTTACATCAATATATAATCCTCAGAATCAACCAGTAGTGGATAGATTTTTAGATTCATGGAAAATTTCCAACATTCCTTTCGGGCGTAAAAGACAATATCTTATTGTAATAATAAGTTCAAATTTCTTATAAAATACTTCATTTGTTTTTTTTTTTTATCAGCTTCACGCTGTATCCCGCACACAGCAGGGTAGGCAGAGGGAACCTTGTGTTAAGACACTCCGTTACCCACTTTCTGCCGAATTCTGGAGGCATTGCGTGTTGAGTGGCAGAATTCAACCTCGACACCAGAGTGAAGAAATGGAAATATAAATTTAAGTAAATATTTCATCTCTTCGAGTGGGGATCGAACCCACAACCAGTCGGTTTTACAGTCACACCTCGTGCCGCTGCGCCACGACTGGCCTCAATGTGATGAAATACAATAGTATCTTGAGGTCATCGTGACCATCGCTATGTAGAGTACGAAGCCCATGGCAGTGCCTAGGACTAACACTTCTCACACCCTTCATAGTCCAAGCTCCTTTCTACCTAACCAATTTGAAAAGGTTCTAATAGTTCCGCCTTATTGATGATAATTCTATATAGACTAATAATATTTTAGCAAATTATAGATAGATTTCTCAGTTTCACCAACTC
>DWMY01003022.1:0-10816 GCA_018249775.1 Heliconius hecalesia formosus
ACGGCCGCTGCAAATACCTGTGCACATTAAGATCGTCCTTTCAAAATTTATAATGCCATATGTTATTTAAGTTTATTAATATTCGAGGCCTTCGCGGCATATCGGCGTACTGTCTGATTGTAAATACGATGTGGGTTCGTTTTCCAGTCGAAACATTAAATATTTTCATTTCCTCGCTCTAAGAAGAAGAAGGTAAGAAGGCAAAGCGCGGTGTGAAGTTCCGCCACTCAATAAGCAATGTCTCGAGAATTAGGCAGTGCGAGGGAAGTATCTTAACACTAGGTTCCCTCAGCCCATAAGAGGGAAACAGCATGAAGCTTAATAATTTATTTTATACATATGTCTTAATATATTAAAGACAAGTAATGAAGTGGCACAACTCTCTGTTCTCCGTCAGTTTTCTATTGCTATCAGTTACTTCACTGTACGTCATGATATTATTAGTATAAATGTGACTGGGTGTGTAAGTATTTCTAAAATAAAAATTAAACATTTAACTTTATGTAATGAATATTTGAGTACACAAAAAAAAAGCAAAGTTTATTTAAAAATATTCCTCCGTTAGTAATATTTACCTATTTCTGTAAAGTAACCTTAATAGAATATAAACAATCTTTGAACCCGTGACCCTGCATGACTAAAGCGCGCTTAAATAGGCGTTAGTTCCAAGTTCCAACTCAGAGGCAATAACCTCCTCGAGTAAATCTGAGAGCGTGACTTCGTTCATTATGACAATAATGATAATCTTTGGATACAACAACAAAAAACATAGCTTTGTTAAAACAAAGAATTTTTAACTATGTTTATGTTTTTTCGTATATCCATATGTATATAAGTAAAAAATATGTTTAAAATATACGATTTTTATGATTAGGTAGAGTCAAAAAAAAAGAGACAATAATTTATTTATTTTTGTATTTGTTTTGCGGCGTTGAGTTCTGCCACTCAACACGCAATGCCTCCAAAATTCGGCAGAAAGTGGGGAACGGAGTGTCTTGACACTAGGTTCCCTCTGCCTACCCTGCTGTGTGCGGGATACAGCGTGAAGCTATTTTATTATTATTATTCTTTTTTTAAAATTTATTTTATTTGAGGCCAGTGCTGGGGTACAAGCATGTGTGACTGTAAACGCAACAGGTTGTGGGTTCAATTCAAACTTGAGGAATTGAAAAAATTAATATTTAAGTAGAGTTGCGCCACTGCCACGTAATGCCTCCAGATATCTTAACACTAGGTTCCCTCTGCCTGTTGATATAAAAAATATAAATGTACTAAGCCACAGTTAAAAGAAAGTAAAATTGCTTTGTTCTCGATTATTTTTATTTTTATATATAATACATATAGGCAAAAAATAAATAAAATAGAAGTATAGAGTCACGAGCATTGCCTAGTGTTTAATGGGAGCACTTCAACTTTCAAGTAATTAAACAGCCTTCGGTAAAATAAAATTTAGCGAACATTTTTAATTAAATAAAGTGCTAATTTTTCATCCTGAAACTTTTCGGGCTTCGTTATTTATAACAAAATTAATAAATGTATGGGGCCGGGTAGGCCGAGGGAGTGAGAGAGAGTCGTACTTAATGTTAAAACTCTACGTCCTCCGGTTTGGTTCTGCTCTACATTCCGTTTTGAATAATGAAACTCAACACCTTGTTTTGTTTACTAAATAATTAACTTCCCCCGAGTGAGGGTCCAGTAAGAACTGTTGATTTTATTAAATATTTCAAATTTTCACAATATATTAAAAAAAATCACAAGGTTTTTTCAGAGGTGCGGGTTCAAATGCCACTATATTCTAAGGATTCGAATTTCAAACACTCTGTGTAAAAAGTTAATTGACAAGTTGTGTAATAGCTGACACCCTGTACATCGCTAAAGAAAAGAAGTAATAAATTTATTAATTGACATTAAATATTGGGTACAGGTATCTAGGTACAAATACGAATTTCGTAGATTCAGTTTCATTTATATTTGGTCAAATAAAAAAAAATTGTATGTGGTCAGAGTTACCTCCCCTCATACACAGCGAGTAGTTTTTTTTTAATTTAACCAAGAAAACGAAGTCGCGGGTAAAAGCAAGTATAAAATGTGATTTTAATCATCCCCCTCTATATGATTTGAATCTACAACCTTTTCTAATTACGCCATAGAGTCAAAATGGTACTAATTATGGATGTAAATTACATGTAAAATATGAAATCTATTTTAGTTTGCCAAATATCATTACGTACGTATATTACCATATAATGACAGTTAATTACAAAATGTTTGTTACAAGGTCAAAGGAAATACCGGTATTATTTCGTTAATATTAAGTGACGTTATAAAAAGAAACATATAAGTATGTATATATGTTTGTAATGGGAAATCTCAAAAACTACTTGCCTAATTATTGCAGCGTGTCGGAGTAAGTTATGATACCATTATTACCATTTAATAAATTTTCTGCAATCTGTACTAATATTATAATGCTATAAAGTTTGTTTAATTGAACACGCCAATCTCAGGAATCAGTAATTCGAATTTAAAATGTAAATATATTTTAACTTTGAATAGTCCATTTATAGGAAAAGCTTTAGGCTATATCACGTCAATCTGTTAGTTATATCCACTTAATCACGTGAAAAAAGTCTCGTGTAACAGCTTCTATTTTACTAATAATATAAATGTGAAAGTTTGTGAGGATGGATTTTCGTCTCATTTTTAAGCAAAAACTACTGAACCGATTTAGATTAAACTTTACAGAAACATAGCTTATACATCAGAATGCAGATTTGGTAAAATTTATAAAAAAATCAGCTTCACGCTGTATCCCGCACACAGCAGGGTAGGCAGAGGGAACCTAATGTTAAGAAACTCCGTTCCCTAGTTTCTGCCGAATTCTGGAGACATTGCGTGTGAGCGAAAAAATGAAAATATAAATTTTAGTAAATATTTCATCTCATCGAGTGGAGATCGAACCCACAACCAGTCCGTTTTACAGTCACACTTTATGCCACTGCGCTATGACTGGCCTCAAAAAAATATTGTAAAATTTATAATATAATAATAACATTTAGAGGGCGAAGCCGCACTTGGGTTGCTAGTTATTATATAATTTAAGCATGTACTATGTACGTAATTTCGCACGCGGCGTCCCAGTCCCATGTCAATTGATCCAATTGCTTCCTGACCCGGGGTCGAACCCGCGATATCAATCTATTAAGTCTGGTCTGGTTTAATGCGACCAATTGAATTGTTCTATATATAATATTTGTTTTGTAACGTTATTTATACTTTTCTTAAGAATAGCTTAAGTGTGTGTTGGTTAAGCGGTGATAGGTTGAGTAAAGTGGTAAATATCTATATAAATTTCACATGCCATAGATTTGTGGTTGTTGATGGTGATTTAGAGGTAGTGGGGAACGGAGTGTCTTAACACTAGGTTCCCTCTGCCTACCCTGCAGTGTGCGGGATACAGCGTGAAGCTAAAAAAAAAAACATTTTGTAATGGTCCACTTCAAACTCTTATATTTTACAAATTGTGTGAGTGACAAAATATAACGAAAGATTAGGCGTTAAATTAAATAAAATGTTTTGGGTGAGCAGAAGGAACATAGTTAAGATACTCTGTACCCCCCTTTCCTCTCAATTGTCGTGACATTGCGAATTAGCGAGTAGGTGAAAATAATTAATTTTCACAAGTGGGAATCGAACCCACAACCGCTCTCTTTGCTATAATGAAAACATTAGTATTTATATTTTCTAATCATCTCAGATTGTATGTATTTTGTAATAATATTTTTTCAACAATGTTATAAAAGCTTATTTCTTAGAAGGGTTCGTAATATAACTTTCAAAGAAATTGAAGCGGCTTTATTATGCTTGTGATGTTGAATTAGATGAAAACTTTCAACATGTTTTTTTTTTCTTTTTTTTATAATGAATAGTTATTTAATGTTTATAGATTAAATAACTATTCATTATAAAAATTAATTGAGGCCGTAATGGCGCAGAGGCATAAGCGTGCGGCTGTAAACGATGGTTGTCGGTTCGATACCCACTCGGGAGAATGAAATATTTAATATTTTCATTTTGTCGCTCTGGCAACGAGGCAAAGCGCAGTGTTAGTTTCCTCGCCCACAAATTCGTTTCAAGAATTCAGTAGATAATGGAGTACGGAAGAATCTTAATGGGGGACGGAGTGTCTTTACACTAGGTTCCCAGTTTCCCTCTGCGTACCCTGTTATGTGAGGGACTCAAAATAAAAATATAAAGCTCGGTTCGGAACTTCGGTTACTGAAACAAACGTACAGACGAAACTACGGGATTTAGAAGATGTGAGAGTGCAAAAGCGGTTAGTTCTTGAAAATCCAACAGGAACGGGGAAAAACGAGATTTTCCATTACTAGCTTGTACGTAGAGCTTCAACTTCTGGTCCAAATAGATTTTTTTTATTGATTGATTAGTTCTAATACTAGTTCGCTGAAACAAACAGAGGCTTCAATTTTATAACGTAAAAATATTATAACCTAGTTCTAATAAAGTATTAGAGTAAAGTAAGAAATTATCCATTTATAATGAACACGTCGTCCCAATTCCATTATCGATCCATCACACGACACATTCTACACACGCCAACGAGACTAGTAATAAAATAAAGATGACATACGTCGAATATTATACGAAACGAAAGTTAACGCAAATAACTACCTCGAGGGGTCCGGGGGGTACCAATGGGGGGGTACCCATTCCACTCCGCCGTCCCCCCATCCCGTCCCTGTCGAGTTTCAACGAGAATATTCTAGAATTCGTACGGAATTCATTTAAAATACTTTTTCACTTGGATTTTACGTTAATTAATAAAATGTAATGGTAGGCTTTTTTTTCTAATTATTTTTAGTTCGACCCCTCCATCTGATTTGAATTGACAATTAATTAGACGGCCTAGTATTGTTATATTGCTATTGCTAGTTCTTTTTATATGCGTCTGCCTATGTTCGATGCGTAGTACATTTTTTTTCGTTTTAAAGTTCTATATTAGAGTCACGGTTGATAATCTAATAATATTAATTGGGAATATGACATTTTTTGTCTCCATACATTTTGTGAGGTGGGGACGTAGAACTTTTTTACATTGTTCAATTCCTGCCCTTTTTAGGTATTTTGGGTTGATTTTTTTTCATCAAACCAGAGAAAAATCTATATTATAAGCTAGCTTTGCCAATACGACATCGCCCGCGTGATCAAATGGAAATTTTTGTGGAATAAATAAGTACTGGGGTTGATAGTAGTGAAAAGGGCCATATTGTACAAAAATAACTTAAGAGTCGTATGAGACTTGTCCCAAGAACAGGGAGTTACATTTAAATAATTACCTCGACAAATGGGCATAAAAATATTTTTTTCTATAAGTTCCTGAGAATAACGCATTGAACCAAAAAAAAATCAACGACTCTGCTTTTGAAACTACCGTTCAGTTTAGTCAACTGCGCCACAATAATATATTATACCACACGATAAAATTATTAATTTAAACTTGTTTAATTAAACCAATGAGGCCAGTCGTGGCGCAGGGGCACTGTCGTGCAACTGTGCAAGCGACAGGTTGTTGGTTCGATTCCCACTCGAGGAAATGAAATATTTAGTATTTATATTTCTTCTCTCTGGTAAAACGGCAAAGCGCGGCCTGCCTACCCAGCAATATGCGAGGTACAGCTTCAAATTAAAAAAAGAATAAAAGATTGAATTTGAACCCACAACCATTGCACGCAAACCTCAACACGAAATAAACCGAAAAGAAATTTCAAGAATTTCTAAAGAATTCCATTCAAACGAACGAAATTCAAGAGTCAGACGAAAATCCAGGAAAAATAGCCAAGTATTGCTGTAAGTGTGAACTGGCTAGCCAACTCGAGTGCACTTGTCTGTAACTACACTCAACGTCTTAGTGAAACCCCCATAGAGCTACGGCTCCCAAAGGGGGTTGAAGGTAGAAAATTCAAAAAATTACTTAATCCTTTTTAAGTTTTGGGGTAATAATTCATGTTATGGTGAAACTAATGGTAATTTTGGGTGTGATTGTGTTCTAATATTTGAAAAAATTGTAAAATTATTCCTTACATGAATTAGTCAAAATTTTGTCATAGCTCGTTATCTTATACCAATATTTTGTTTTTTAGGGTTACGTACTTGTTAAGGAAAAAAGGAAGCCTTATAACATCACTCTGTTGTTCGTCTGACTGTCTGTCTGTCTGTCAAGACTCTTTAACTCAGGAACGCTTGGAGATATCGAGTTGAAATTCAAACCATATATTCAGATCTATGGCCCCATGATTTTCTGATAAAAAATATATTCCTGATATAAGACATACAGGTATTACTTTTTCACGAAAAAATCTGAAAACTTTAAATTTGTAGTTAAATCTTAAAATATAGCCTTAAAATGTTTGGTATTAAAGCCGCTAGTTCAAATGAGGTATCAGATGAAAGAACTCTGGCTGAGCTAAGCCTGAATTTCAGAAAAAGCTCGAGACCTCCAAGTTTCGTACGGAGCCCTCGGTGTGTCCGACTCGCGCTTGTCCCATTTTTTTGAGTTATCCATCCCACCCCCACAGAGTTTCTATAATGATCAAATTTTATACGTACAATTCAAAATTTTTGTAATAATAGCAAGGAAAATTGAGTTGAATAAACAAACAGTAAATATAATTATAACATTAATATACACATATTAAACGCAAATAAAATAAAAATTACATAAAATATTTCTAGTATCTTTTTTTATTAAATTTAAATAACTAATGAGGTAATTTAAATGACAAACAAAAAGGTATATTTCCATGCAAATGGGTGCTCGTAGGTTTTTGAAGTAACAAAGTAGTTTTTCATGTAGAACGGGAGGTGAGCGCTGGTTTCACTTAGCACTTACTGTTTCTTATATTTATATTTTCTATAATGTCTATATATTTTTGAAAACATACTCAGGTATTATAAGCTCAAGCTATTTAAATTGTATTAAATTTATGAAAAAAAAATGTAATAGTCACAAAAACAAAAAAAATCACTTATTTTTTGCGTTTTACGTTATGTAATGCATTTTTTTTATGGTAAAGACAAGGCAAACGAGCGTTCGGGTCACCTGATGGTAAGTGATCACCGCCGCCCACGACCCCGTGTAACATCAGAGGTGCTACAGGTGGGTTGCCGGCCTTTAAGGTGGGTAGGGCGCCGGAGCCCGGCATTACCTGATGCAAAACGCAGTGGCATAAAGCCACTACTTAACGCCGGTTTTAAACGCCGGGGGTGGTAATGATCCGGCCGAGTCTGTCCATGCGTGTTGCCATTGCTGGCGACGTGACTCTACCACACGTACTTTAGTCGCCTCTTACGACACCACCAGTACCAGGATGATCCTATTCTGGGCCGGGATCATACGGCACAAAATAATATCAAGGTAGGCAGAGAATTCTAGTGTTAAGGCAGTCCGTTTTCCACTTTCAGTCCAACTTTCAAAACATTACGTGTTGAATAGCGGAAAATAACACCGCGATTTGTTGTGTCACAATTCACTGCCCCGTTCAACGAAATTTTCAAGCAATCTTTAAAAAAAATCATTCACAGTATTTAATAAATCTTTGATATAGATATTACAAAATGAACAAATAGTTAAAGTTTACTAATCAATCTAATTTCAACATCGATAAGTACGTAGAGCCACATTGATTATTTAGTAAGAGCGTTCGTTAATAAATTTCTCTAGAACGTTTGAAGATTTCAATTTAAAAAAGATTATATAATAGTTAGTATTATAAAGTGGATAGTTGTTATCACAAAACTATTGTATTTAATCCTTTTTTTTTTAGCTTTACAATATATCCAAGGCAGAGAAGGCAGAGAGCTGTTTCGACACTCCGCTACCCACTTTCCGTTGAATTCTAGAGACATTGCGAGTTGAGTGACGTAGCGTAGGGGAACAAGTGTGGGACTGTAAAAGCAACAGTTTGGGTTCAAGTTCCTCTCGGGGGAATTGATTGTTTATAATATTTGTATTTAATTCAGCATTCAGCTTCTAATAAAATGTTCTATCCGACCGTGGTCTTCATTAAAAATCAACAAGCGTAAAAGCGGTGTAATTTTAGGGTTGCTATTTGACAACCCCAAACTACGTTGATAGATTAATTTGTTCCTGCCTAACAGCCTACGGGGGTGAAACATAAATCCTATAGATTTAGCCCCTATACAGATACAGCCTGTATCTAGACGAGATGAGGTGGTCAGTAATTAAATTTTATGTTCCTTCTTATAGGTTTACCTATTGTAGGATAGAATTTTTTTAAGTTTTAAAGAGAAAAATAAAAGGAATTTTTCATTTCTTTCCGCCTGTCGACTATTTTATTTACATTGTGAGTGATGATTTAAAGTTATCGTTGATAGAAAAACATTGGATTTTTTTTCTTTGGATCCTGTAATTTTTCTATAGTTATCTTATTTCTATAATTTTCACTTGAATGCACACATTGAATGCATAATGCGAGGAGTCAGATCGTAACACTGCATTTTTTCGAAACAGGTCGAAATAATTAAAAAAAAAAGTTTCTTTAACTTCAAGCTTCTTCCCATATACAGCAGGGTAGGCCAGCAACCTGGTGCTAAGATATAGTATTTTCCTATTCAAGTTCGAGACTGTACATCGAAAGTCGCACCTTGTCTTATAAGAAGAAGAGATCAAGTCCATATCCATCGCCATTAGTCTCTATCGGTACCACTACGCCACAACAGCCTAAAGTATTTAATAAATGAAAACAACCCCACATTAAAATCTGAACCTGTAACCATCACATAACTCAGAAACGTCCTAACTAAGTTATTAATAATTACCTTCGTTATTTCCCCGCTTAGTTAATATTTAGATAGACTAAACAAATATGTCTCGTGGTCTGCTCCTGTCAGTTTGTTATGACTAGGACTTTGTAGGGTGCACTAATGGGGTTTCTATATATAGATAGATATAGATAGAAATGTATCAATTTGTAGGTACACGGTGCATCATTAAAGGGTTTGGCAGAATAACATATTCAATATACCGTATCGTATGTGGCTCCGACCGCATAAACAAACGAAAATAACTAATATTTATGTGCTATATGGTGCATTCTAAGGCTCTATTTCTAAGATGGATCTTGAGATTTCGTTTTCATTAATAAATTATATATCGGAATGAAAATGGCATCTCAACATCGATGTCAGAGTAGTAATTACCAGACATTTAATTCAAGAATGAAAGCGGTATCCCAAGATTTGGTCTTGCAAAGAGTCAACATGTGAAACCAATTTTCCACGAGGCGGGTTCGAGTCCTGCAACGTTCAAATTTTTATACGTTTTCTAAATAAGTATTTTTCTTTCCTAAGTGTGGAATAACACTTTAAAATGTTTAAAAAAATTATTATTAATCTCTATAATTTCTAAACTATAAGTCGAATTTTAGTTCTGTTTTCATCTATAGTCCAAGAGCACTAAAAATATTGATGGACGTTTACAACTCTGTTAAATATCTCACTAGATACTAACAGCTAATCTGCAACTAAACGTCGTACATAGGTAATTATTTGGCAGCAATAGATTAATTATAATATAATTCATTAGGGAATCGAACACATAACCGTAGCCTTTACAGTCGGACGCTGCGCCGCTGCGCCACAACGGTCCCACTGTTTAATTTTAGAAAATTTCATATTGATATTAGTAAGCGAAATAGATAGACATTACTGACAACTCAATTTTTCTACAAATATCAATTAAAAGTCTCTATTCAGAAAACGAAGACCAAAACGTGTCTTATTTACAGACGCTGCGCTATTTGCAAGTCGTTAGTTCTAAATCTACGTGATTCCTGTTTAATTAAAAAGAAATTACACGTTGAAATGTTTACAGTAGACTAGCTATAGGAGCTTCTTTATTCTTTTTCAGCATTAAGATTTATTTCGCAAATATCAAGATAGGCAGAGAGAACCTAATGTCAATATACTCCATTAGAGTCTTGCTTCCAGAGCGAGAAAATGAAAATTATTACTACCTCGTGTGGTAATAGAACCCACAACAGTCACGAAGACACTGTGCCGCTGCGCCACAACCTTTAAAAATATAGAAGCGAGAGTAAATAAAAATAATAATATTACAAAATATTTTGCAATATCAAGCTTGGCTCGGATTCTCAATCACGATTGTACAACGTCATACAAACAGAATGATTGATAGTTTCGCCTAAGTGCATCTATTGTTAGCTTTCACAGGACTTTAGTCTTGTTACGAGACGATGTGAAAGTTAAAATTATTAATAAATCGTTCGTATAACAAAGTAAGTATTAATAGATTTTCTATTGCATCGTTATTAATAATATTCTATTTTAATGCGTTTGTATTTGGTCGAAATATTCTATTTTAACACGCTTTTTTTTGCAATAATTGCAAAAAAAACTGCTTACGTAATACTTAACAGCCCCTAATTAACATTTTGCCGGAATTTCGAATTTTATTTCGAATTTTTAATATAATATCATGAAACTTGTCTTAGACTGCGAAATTCAACTTATCTATTATTAAATATCAATATTAATATTATTAAATATCGAGTCAGTTTTGAACCTCTACCTATTCGTTGTTCAGGAACAGTCAGAATCGTGTTACTCTTTCAATTTATTATTTATGTCTTCAAAACTAAAAGAAAGTTTATACAAATAATTATATAAGCTTCGGTCTTTCCTAAGACATTGCGTGGGTGATGGAACAAAAACATAAGTTTAAAAGCCCTATATGTAAAATCTATACTATTAAATA
>DWMY01003023.1:0-10814 GCA_018249775.1 Heliconius hecalesia formosus
GTGTTTTTTTATTATGTTTATATAAAAATGTTATCCTCTCTCTATATATATATATATATATATATATATATATATATATATATATATATATATATATATATATATATATATATATATATATATATATATATATATATATATATATATACTAACTAACAAGTATTGTTAGTAGGTGATACATATCACTTATTGCACACTAGTTTCCTTTTTGGAGGCACAAAATCAATGATCTTTTAACTCTGCTATATGCGGGATATAGCCTGAAGCTTTTTTCATAATAATGTCGATATGTACCATAGCGAGAAGCACCTTCTGACTGATGACAAGAAGAAAACTACTTCAAGAAAATGAACTGAAATCCCTCGTTCCTATATTTTGACAGCTGAGCCACAAAGGCGTTGATTCACGATTGTCGCCGAGTGATTATGATTACAATAAATCAGCTTCACGCTGTATCCCGCACACAGCAGGGTAGGCAAAGGGAACCTAGTGTTAAGACACTCCGTTCCCCACTTGGAAGAAATGGAAATATAAATTTAAGTAAATATTTCATCTCCTCGAGTGGGGATCGAACCCACAACCAGTCACTTTTTACAGTCACACTTCGTGCCGCTGCGCCACGACTGGCCTCATGATTACAATGATCTATCAAAATATTTACTTTATATTGAAATCGAGTTGAAAATGTAAATATTTCAAGATTAAATCATTCTTTAAGTTGCTATGTAATCTGAAGTTGGAGTTTGGGTCGGTATTACAATATCGGCCAAGCAGTACAATAGAGATGAGCATCGATTGTTGATTGTTCAGTTATAAATTAGAAAAGTTGTATATTTGATAACTTGGGGCACTTTGGGTTTTATTTTGTTTTTTTTTTTAATATTTTAGAACCATCCACCATCAACTGTGTAAATGTAAATTATATAACAATATTTTTTTTAGCCTCACTCTAAATGCGGCATATGTATGTAGGTAGGAGGAAGTTCGTTTCGATTTCCACTCGAGGGAATGATTTTTTTTATATCCTAACTCTGGTAAAGAGACAAAGCGCGGCGTACAGTTCTACCAATCTACACGTAATGTCTCGAAAATTGGGCGGTGCAACAGAGTGTTTTAACATTAAGTTTCTCTCTGTCTTCCATGCTATGCGGGATACAGCAATATAAAGTTTCACTAAATAACTAAAGTAAGTGTCATAAGCCACCGTGCATATTTAAATAACTCCTTTCATTGTTCTAAATAATAGCAGCCAGAGAACAGGAGGTAAAATGCACAATACAAGATGGGATTAAAAACGTTTATCTCGAAGATCAAAGGTCCTTTCATCCCTAGATCTCGCTAAATCCCGCCCTTACCCTCTGTGGTCTGAATACTGAAACGCCTTTGGGCAAGAGATAGATATGTTTTATATATATATCTTTACAAAAAAAGTGAACGGTGATGACGGTAAACGAAATGTTACTAGGTTATTTAGAGCTAAAAAGGACCTGGGAAGCCTAGTGTTAAGACATCTGTGTTCCTCACTATCTTCCGAATTCTTGAGTCATTGCGTGAGCGGAACTTAATAGTGCGCTTTGCCTCGTTGCCAGAGCAAGGAAAATGATAATATTAAAGATAGGAAAATGAAAATATATAATATCTCCGAGTAAACATCGAACCCACAACCGATGCGTTTATAGTGGCACGTTTAAGCACATAAGCCACTATGGTCTCAAAAATATTCGTTAATCCATTTTATTTTCGCAAAATAATTTCTGGGAAGATAACCGGAAATTGCAAATTTTGAAATTCAGATATTTCAAGGACTGCTTAGTACTGAAGGTCTAAGGCGACTCCTTAATACTTACTCTTACTTACTCTGGAGTAAATCAAGGAAAAAAACATAATCCAGTGACGAATACTTACATTCGTATAAACAAAACTCCTGGGAAAGTGAACGCGGGATGATATTGTCTTAATGCCTTAAGTAAGCTACAGCTACTAAAAGCTTTATTCTTTTCAGTTCTTTTAATAAGTTTTTGCTTATACTTTACTTTTTCTATATTTAGGTTTAGCTGTATTATTGACTGTACAAATATGCTGGATTCGTTTGTTTTTTTTCAAAAATACGTCAAATTATACGCTTAAATTTTATTGTCTATAAAAATCTTTGTTTAATATTTGTATTTCTATTTCTCTTAGCTTCACGCTAAGAGAAATAGAAAACAGAGAAAACCTTGTGTCAAGACACTCCGTTCGGTTCGTTCCTCTTTTTGCCATTTATATTTTCGAAACATAGAGTGCTGACTGGCAGAAATGAAAATAATATTTATCTAATCGAATCAAGCGCTCAAAGCCGCCGGCAGGCCGCTATAGTATATATTTATAATAGCTGATACGTAGATTACGTACCATAAAGGTAATAAAACACTTTCTGCCGAACTGTTAAGGCACTGCGTGTTCAGCGAGCTTTGCTTCGTTAACAGAGTAAAGAAATGAAAATATGAAATAGTTGATAGTCAGGTCTACACCCATACCCTTCTACCTTGTGCCACTGCGTCACGTCGACGCCTCCAATAATTGACGGGCCAAATAAAATTATAACCACAATAGATCTCGGATCGAAGGATTAAATTATTTCATTTCTATTTTTCAAATAAAACGCGGCGTTTAGTAGTCGCACTCCACGCGTAATGGTCTAAGTTAATATTATGATGATTTTCGATTTTTTATCTGTTTCTGTTGCAGATAAGTTTAAGCAGATATGTGTCTTTGCCCGTTTTGGCATGATGGTTATTATGGATAAAAACTAATGCTGACATAATTGAAGATACTTAATTTATGTGGGGAATAAACTATCTTCGTTTCCATGCTTTGGTAACAAGACCAAAACGCGGCATTTAGTGTCGCCACTCAACAATCAATATTTCGAAATCTAGATGGAAAAGGGGGAATGGAGTGTAATTGTAAAACATTTTTTTTTACTTATTGACCATTTAATACAACAAAGTTTGACATGCCTGCTATAAAGTACAAAGTACTCTTGCAGTTCTTCAAGAGAACATGTTCAAAGGCTTAAAGCTAGTGTAACTTACCACAACTTCCATTGTGCACTATGCAGGTTGTAACTACTTGGCGTCTAATTTTCACATTGCTAGGAACTTCGTACTGTTAGTTATCTTCTTTTATGGCATCTAGCCATTTTTGACGTCTTCTTTTACCCGGCTGCAAAGGAAGGGTTGAAATAAAATTAATCTTTTTTCTTTTTTTTAGCTTCACGCTATATCCCACACGTCCTGCCGTTGCGATGCAATATTTATTTGAAAGTAGAGAACGGAAGTGGCTTAATGGGACACGGTGTGTCTTGACACTAAGTTCCCAGGTTCCCTCTATCTCCCCTGCTATGTGCGAGATATAGCGTAAAGTTAAATTGCAAATATTGATTCAAATATTACTCTAAGCACTAAACAACTGTTACATCGCAACGGTAAGGTAACTAAGATTATCCAAGAAATACATTACGAGTATATGTTGAATGGCGGATTTTGTCTTATAAGAGAAAGTATACAACTACAGAGAAATAATTGTGGCTGGAAGCGGTACTTTACTTCTTAAAGTAGATATCATACAACAAGAACTGACGTAAGAGCTTACTCTCAAAGTTAAGGATCACAAACAAACATCCTATTTAAACTGAATTTGGGAGTAACCTCCTAAACTATCACGAGTTTAACGATACTAGCTTTCTGTCTTGTCTACTTTGGTTTAATACGAAAAGATATTTATCTTTTTAAACCTGAAACTGATAATTACTTAAAAAAATCTACAGAAAATACTTTTACTGGACAGCCATTAGTGTCGAACCATTCCGCATTTTGTCAATTTGACACCAAATTTAAGAATGTAAAAATGTTACTAATATTAGATGTGTGAAAGTTTATTAGGATGAATGTTTACACCAATATACCGTATACATCAGAATATTACATAAACTACAATTTATGTAAAGATTTGTATGATTTGGCTATAATATTAGTACTTCAAACACGCAAGTGTGTGACTGTAAACGAGACAGGTTGTGGGTTGGATTCCCACTTGAAGAAATTCAATATTTAATATTTTCATTTTTTCACTCTGGTGTGAAGGCAAAGCGTGTCGTTGAAATCAGCAACTCAACACGCAATGCTTCGAAAATCGGCAGGAAATGGGGAATGCAGTGTCTTCATACTAGGTTGCTCCCAGAGTGCAGCTAAAAAAAATCCTTCATTAGGATTCGTGGCGCGGGAGCACAAAGTGCGACTGTAAACGATGATGATGTTATGGATTCGATTCTTACTCGGAGCAAAGAAATATTCAATACTTTCATCGCACTGATAACAAAGTACGTTGAGTTTAGCCACTCATCACGCAATGGAGAATTCTTCGGAAGTGGGGAAATTAAGTAACAGCTTCTCCTATAGCGCATATAGTAGAGTACTTTCCTCCGAACCTAATGTCAAAAACTGCGTGCTGTGAGGCAGAATCAAAGGAAATGAAAATGTTTCATTTCCCCGAGATGGAATAGAATCCACTACCGCCATTTTTTTCAGCCAGATGCTGCGCCACAACATCCTCTATAAAAACTGTCAGACATCGGTCTCGTTAAAATTTAACATTTTTAAGCAAACTTATAACAATGTAAACATTTTTAAAGTGTTATTCCACACTTAGGAAAGAAAAGTACTTATTTAGAAAACGTATAAAAACGTTTTTTAAAAAATAGTTTCTCTCTTGCCAAACGATAATTCTTAACGATATTCTCTAATTTGTAAAAATCTCCCTACAGAGATGCTAACAACATAAATAAGTTGTAACAAACGTATAAAAATTTCGACGTAGCTTGGCGAGAACGCATGGCTTAGTGATCAGAGCGCCTGGTCGGTTTCCAGGAGGCGCGGGTTCGAGTCCCGCTGCGTTCAAATTTTTATACGTTTTCTAAATAAGTATTTTTCTTTCCTAAGTGTGGAATAACACTTTAAAAATGTTTAAAAATGTATGCAATTTTATAAATCTGAATTCCGCAGAATGCTAAACGTTTAAGTACAGCAGGTAGTTTGTTATGAACCCATCTCTTATTCGAATATCTAGCTACAGTGTGACCTTACAATAGTGAATGTAGCACAAGGCCGATATGTGGATATGGCTGCCACTGTGTCATTTTAGACAGTTTTTTATACCTCTATTATCTACACAGCAGAGTATGGAAGTTGTGACTGGTCGTGGATTGAAATCTTATTTGTGGAAAGATCCATGTATGAGTAATTCTTTTTTAGCTTCACGCTTTATTGCGCCACGTAACGAAGTGTCCCGGATTCGCGTAAAAAGCGTAGAACGGAGTGTCTTTTCACTAGGTTTTCTCTGCTTATATACGGAATAAAAAGCTGACGATATATCTGGATGTCATTACAACATAAATTTTTAATGCTAAGCCAAATTCATTAATAAATATTTTGCGTCGTTCTCAACTTCACCGATAAAAGAATCGGAGATCTACGTATACGGCTATCATATTTTGTATTCACTCAGATTTTAATTAAAGATTTAAGCTTATAGAAAATCAGTTTCACGCAGTATCCCACATTGCAGCGTAAGCAGACGGGGAACGGAGTGTCTAAACCCAGTGTTAAGATACTTTATTCCCCACTTTCCTCCAAATTTTTAAGGCATTGCATGTTGTGTGGCGGAATTCAACGCCAGGCTTTTGCCAGCGCGAAGAAATGAAAATATTAATAAATAATAATTTATTCCCCCGATTGGGGTTCGAACCCAAAACCGGCGCGTTACAGTCACACCCTTGTGGCCCTGTGTTACGACAGGCTAAAGTCTATAGAATAGTAGAATTAATAAAATTGTTTAGATTTTTTGGCTACTTGCCTCCTCTGTATACTAAACGAGGTATGTGGAAAGATCCTTGTGGCATATCATTCTGCTCTACTTTGATTATTGAGAGATATTGGACAAACATTCAATCCTTTAAAAATTAGAATTATAAAAAAATAGACTTGTCGCCGAACAGGCTTT
This sequence comes from Heliconius hecalesia formosus, assembly GCA_018249775.1. Taxonomy (NCBI): domain Eukaryota; kingdom Metazoa; phylum Arthropoda; class Insecta; order Lepidoptera; family Nymphalidae; genus Heliconius; species Heliconius hecalesia. Next base: position 6,040 of record DWMY01003023.1, read on the forward strand.
GCACGCATCACCCTCACAAATAATGACTTTCTCAGAAATAATTTCATGGTCACTTTACGCAAAAAAATATATTTTATAATTTTTGAAATTGTCGCATGAGTATTTGCCTCACACGCAGCCCTGAAGAGATTTTTACTTGTACCATAAGAGTACGTACGGTTTCTTTTCTTGTAAAGCAAGAAACAATTTTAATTGCTCCTACGAATAAAACAAAAGCTTTGAAAGCACTTCATGCTTACCTCGTTGTTAAAGTCTTGAGATTATCTTAGTTTTGAAAAAATATGGCAAAGTTGGGTTATATTTGATTTCATTATAATGCCTTCCGGTTTTATTCCTATTTTGAGGTAACTACAAATATATAGCATTTTTTAAGTTGTGACGCTTTGGCACAAGCGTGTAAATTGTAAAAGTGATAGTTGTGGGTGAAATTAGCTAGTGGAATCAATTATTTGATATTTTCATATTCTTACTCTGGTCACAAAGCAAAGCGCAGCGTTGAGTTTTGCTACTCAACACGCTATGTCTCGAGAATTCATCGGACAGTGGGTAATAGAGTGTCGTTGCCTACTGCAACGAGTGTCGTTGCCTCTGACAATTGACAAAATCTGTGAAGATTACAAAAAAGAGCAGCTTCATGTCTTTTCTCCTGTAGCAGTAAATGGAACCTAATGATAAGACACTCCATTTCAAATCATTGTCGTGCTTGTCACTGAAGCAAGGAGATGAAAATAATTCATTTCTCTAAGTGAGAATCGAGCGAACAACCGTCGCGCTTACAGTCAGACGTTATGCCGATGCGCACTCATTTCAAAAGAAACATCAAAATTTTTGTAAAAGTAATACTTACAATATAATCTAGTTATAAACAGGTAATATATATGAATATCTAAAAAATCTTAGAAGGTGAAAAATTGTTATAATAATCGAATAAACCTGAGCTTTTTTGTGTAGAGAGAAAAAAATTGAATTACAATCTGTACGGGCGTCTACTAAAATGTCTTGTGGGGACGTCAAATAAGTTGCTCTTTTAACGTAGATCTAATATATAAAAACGAAAATCTGTAAAAAATAAATGTAAGTGTTTCTATCATTTGCCAAAATTTATACGAAAAATGGATTTTATGTTGTAAGAGTTTCTTGCGCCGGTTCTTCTCAGGTCTGAGGCATTAACTTTAGTGAACTGGTGGTAAATTGTTTAACGTTTAAAAAAATGAAGCATGTAACTTCTTATTTTGAATAAAATTATTTGACTTTGACTTTTGACCTTGTAGTAGTCCAACAATTGACGTTAAGGACTAGGATTCGTTTAAATAAAATAAATCCCCCCCTGAGTGAGAATCAACATTTGTTGAAATGCTGTCACGCAGCTATTATTGTAGCCACGGTGTTAGTGTTGGACATAAAGTCGGCAAGACTTGTTTAATTACTTGACAAAATCTACTAGATTCCAAACAATAAATATAAATTTACAAAATTAATTTAAAACGAATAGTACTCCCATATTTTAAGTTAAAACTCATACACGACGGTTGTGTAAACAATTTTCAGTAGCTACCAAAAACTCGCTCACAAACGTACTAGAAATTCGCTCCCACCAAGATCTTTAGATTATTTTTGTAATTTACGAAACATTTAAATACGAAGGAAATTGTTTTAATTACTCAGCGCAGAAGTAAGAAGACCGGCTTCCGTTCAAATAAGTTCCCTCAAGTAAAAAACTTTTACTGAAGCTCTTTATGCTGCCTTTCTATTAACTAGAGCTACATACTTGTACAATTTTGCCAATGGTTTTCTAAGATGGAAATTTATTAGAATTTTTATTTATGTTATATTATTTAATTTGATGTTAAGTTTCACCACTCAAATTGTCACGAAAATTGGTGGTGCGTGGAAAACGGAGAGTCTGGACACATTGGTTCTTTCTGCATACCTTGCAATATGTGTGACACAAACTTCCATTCGACGTAATGATTATATTTAAATTATTTATATTTTGAGGCCTTCGTGGTGCTGGGGCACAAGTGTGCAACTGTAAACGAACGGGGGGAACAAAATGTGTACTTATAATAAAATCGTAACTGCTCTTTGTCTGTGTGTGGAAGATAATGTGTAAGAAAAGATATAATAGAACAGATCAAAACAATAATAACAAAAAAAATTATCTCTTTGTCTATGCGTTTGCACGTTTAAGAAACGGCTTAACCGATTTAAATGCAGTTTTCACCATTGTATTTTAACTTCCCTTAATATTTAGTATTTGTTTCTAAAAGAAGCTTAAAAAAAGCTTGATGTACTTTTGAAACTGTGTTTTGCTAGCTGTAAAACTAAATTGAGTATTTTACAGTGTTTTCTTATTTTTTTATACGTTTTTGGAAGACTAATGAGCGAGAGAGGCAAAAGTAAAGGAGGAATGTTAATTAGATTTTATACTCTCAAGTCTGCTTAAATTAAATACATTTGGCGCTACTAAAATCTTTTTTGGAAAGAAACAGGATTATATATAGGATACATACGAAATTTTGTAGAAGAATGGTAAAAGGTTATTTATGTAGGTTGTGAGTTAAAACTTTGATTATTAATACTCAAGGAATATTTATATTTCTATATTTTCGGTCGTGGTGCAGCGGCACGAGGTGTGACTGCAAAACCGACTGGTTGTGGGTTCGATCCCCACTCGAGGAGATGAAATATTTACTTAAATTTATATTTCCATTTCTTCGCTCTGGTGTCAAGGTTAAGCGCGGCGTTGAGTTCTGCCACTCAACACGCAATGCCTCCAGAATTCGGCAGAAAGTGGGGAACGGAGTGTCTTAACACTAGGTTCCCTCTGCTTACCCTGCTGTGTGCGGGATAAAGCGTGAAGCTAATTAAATTTTTTTTTTTTTAATATATATAGATAGAATCTCTTAAATACTCCAAACATTAAGATTTAGTTAGTATGAGAAATAATGTAATTTCTTTTTCTTTAAACTAAATCCTAAAACAGTTTTCATTATTTTTTTAATAATTAATAATAATTCTTCGATAACAAACAAAGATATATAAATATGTATAAATACAATAAATGGATATTTTTCAATATAATAAACAATTCTTAATATTACGCTCAATAGGCCACCTAAAAAGAAATAGATTAATCAGCAAAAGAAAATCGACCACACCATACCTTCTATAAAGAAGCTGATAATCGGGTTAAGGTCATATGAAAAGTGGATCGCGAGACCCAACAAACAAACGAAACACGTTAATTAACACCCCATCCCCTGTTTACCATCTTTTTACCCTCCTTTTACCCACTTGTACCACCTTTTACCCTCCCCTCGTCATTTAAACTCGACCAATAAAATAAACAGAAATAAAAACATCTGAAGCTGAAACTTTTCTCAGGGTTCGCGAATTTTAGTTACTGTGGTTTTGCTTTTTGTTTGTGTATATATGAGTATTTATGTGAATAGTATTTGACGTTTTGGGGACATAGATGGTATGTGTTGGACACGATCGTTATGGGTTCGGTTCCCATTGGTAGTAGTACTATATAAGCTATCTCAACCTTTTTTAGTCTAGATAGATAAAGCGTGATGTTGAAACCAAACATACAATGCGAGAATCTTAATATTTGATTGTTGCAGTCACTCTCACGACGGAGCAAAAATGAAGATTCAATGTAATAATCAACAGAGAATACAGACATCTTTTGTAAATTTTAAGAGTCACACGTTCTGAGACATTCTATTTTTTCTTAATTTGTTTGAAATTTAGTGAATATTAGCAATTTTAATGTTCACAACGCATTTTCTATTAAGCTACTTAAAATAATATATTGCCTGATAAGCTTCAAATGTCTCTTAAATCAAACAATCTCTCAATAAACTCGAACCTACATACTCTCTTTAATAATTAACTATTGAAGCACAACTTCACTGTGCCACGATAGCTTTAATACAATGTATTTTTATAATTGGACTGTAAATATAGAGGTAAGCTTGACATTGTAACACTACAATTTGCTAACTTTTGAATCGCGGCATTCATTCGTAACTCATTCCGGCAGTTGAATAGGGACGCTACCGAATTATACATAGCCTAGTTCGTGTATTACATTATTCCGAGGTTATAGTCTAGTCTGTTTATGTTTACATGGATGGATGTATTGCGTGTTGAATGGCGGAACTTAACGCTGCGCCTTGTCTTATTAAAAGAGCGATTAAGATGCAAAATATTAAGCACAATAAAAACAGGCAAATCATTAACCATTGCCACTTTAAAGTTCTTTTGTAATTTTATTCATGTTTAAAAATTAATAAACAATTTTTTTTTCTAAATTTAAAAAAAATTACGTAGAGGGATTTCAATCAGCGCCTCTTGCAAACCGTCCAAGCGCTCTGACCACTAAGCCATACATTCTCATCAAGTTATGTTGAAATTCTTATACTCTTATTACAGCTCATTTATGTTGTTAACATCTGGTTAGGGATATTTTTAGAAATTTTCGCCACTCAAATATAATTGTTTACAATTATTATTGGTAAGAGAGAATGCTATTTATTAAATATCTTCATATTTTTAACTTCTCTTTTAAATGGAGCAGGAGTGATCTATGATTAGTATTAATGTTTTCTCTATTAAAAGAAGAAATAAAAAAAAAGAACTTTCGATGAATTGTAAAATTTTTGAAGCTCTATCGGTGCCCCTAAAGGCAAACATTGTAATGATGCCCGAAGTGTATGTTAGACAGGTGTAATATAAATGGTTCAGACTTTGCTTAATGTTCAATT
>DWMY01003024.1:0-10813 GCA_018249775.1 Heliconius hecalesia formosus
ATAAAAAGATACAGTACTAATCAAAATGCCTATAATAGTAAAAGATTATACATGGATACAGAGTTCTACGGCTATTCACGTGAGAGTTCCCATTGAGCCTGTTTACAAGGAAAAAGTAGATTTATTTACTAGCGATTGTTATATTAAGGCTAGCTTTAAGCCGTTTTTGTTGGAATTGTTTTTACTGCATGATGTAGATATTAAAAGAAGTAAGTGCATTATTAATAATGATATGATTCAAATAGACTTAGTGAAAAGATATGACAACGAATGGAGTGAATTGGAAAAACCTTTATCTAAGGATGAAAAAAAAGCTATCAGGGAGAGGGTTTTAGAAGAATCACAAAAAAGAGCATCTAAAGAAGCTGAAGAAAAGGCATTAAGAACCAATGAGCTAAATAGATTCACTGTCCAACAGGCGATGGATATAGACAGTAAGCAGCACGTTTTAATGGATTCTATAAAGTATGAGCAATGTGAAAAAGCAATGCAGAATTTAGAGTTATGGCGTAAAGATACTATAGAAAATACAGAAAATATTAATTTAGTTCGCAAATCTGGTGTTACGATAACAGAATTAAAATCATCTGACGATGAGGAGCACCTTGAGTGTAAAACTCAACTGAACACAGTGAAGACAAAAATAAAAAGAGTACAAAAATCCGATTATATTGATAGAAAGAAAGACGAATGTGCCAAGAGAGTTTTGCCACGATTAAGGCAAATGGGCCAATTGGAAATAACACACACGCCTCGGTCTTTTCCTACACCGAGTAGGGAATCCACTGCTGATGAAGAACAGGCGTGGCTCAAAAATATAACGCTGGCGAGACGAGCGTGTGGTAATATTTTTTATTTTCAAGGAGCATCTGATGGTAAACGCGTCGATTATCGGTTCCATTCCGAGTAGGAGAAATCAATTATTTTTATGTCCTCGCTCTAGGCTCTAGTAAGAAGACACAGTGTGGCGTTGAGTTCTGCCACTTAATACAGAATCTCAAAAATTAGGCCGTACGAGGGAAACGGAGTGTCTTTATCACAATTCTTTCTGCCTACAAGGGATACATATAAAATATATAAAAAAAAGAAAGTTTAAGGCGAGCAAAACAATTATTCATAGTAATATAAATAATAAAATAGAATATAATTTACTTATTATGAAAAGGTATAAAAAATTTTGAACGTAGCGGGATTTGAAACTAAATTAAATAAATTGTATAAGAATTTCGACGTAGCTTGATGAGAACGTATGGCTTAGTTGGTCAGAGCGCTTGGACGGTGTCCAAAGAGTGGCGGGTTCAAATCCCGCTACGTAGAAATTTTTAAAAATATTTAAAGAATACAATTTGCTTTCGAAGAAAAACATTTTAAAATAAAACTAATTCAATTATTTTTTAAGTGAATAAATTCATAAGATTTATTTAATCACACGATATTAATATTTTTTTTAATAAGGTTTCGTATCAGAGGACCTTCGGCCTGAGGAACAGGACCCTCAATGGTGCAAAGAGAAAGGCGACCAGTTCTTTCGCAGTGGAAATTTTTTGGGTGCAATTAGTGCTTACACCCACGGAATATCCCTCTCCGACAAACTGCCGAGTCTGTTCTCCAACAGAGCTGCTGCGCATTTCGCCTTGGGAAACTTTAATAAATGTGTAAAATATGACTTTTTTTACTTTACAAAAATACAACTTTTTTAATCAAAAATGAAAATTCAAAGAATATGAAGGAAATCATGGTGCAGTAGGACCACTATTAACTGTAAACGCAATGGTTGTGGAACCGCAGCTCCTTCAAGGGAATGATAATTTTCGGATACTCGGACGGAGAGTTGAGAATGGAGAGTCTTGACACTAGTCTCGTCTTGTTTACGATTGTGAACGATTTTTCTCTTCGTTCTCGTCTTGTGAACGATTTAATCATGTAAATTACAAGTTCTACCTAAAAAAAATATTTTAAATCTTGATAATAATTTCAATTTGCCTACAAAATTTACCTTAATCTGCAAAATATTACTTAGTATTACTATAAAAGATGAGATTTTCTTATTTAAATGATTTGTGGATAGCATTGTTATAACAATAAATCATTAAATAATTAATTATTTACAAATCAAAACAGCACTCAATTTATAAAATTACACATATACCTAAGTAAATATTTACTATAAATATAATAGAAAAAAATCAAAAAGTAAGCAATATATTAAAAACAATTCTACAGATTTGAAAGATCAATAAAATGCATATTTATATATTTATTGACCTGTCAAATTATTATAAAAATAAAAAAATATCTTTTTATCGCACTTTTGCACACTTTGAAGTCTTACTAAAACTATCTAGGTAGGTAAAATAGGTATATCATTAAAATAATAGTTTATTTTTTAATTTCCAGGCGAACGACTGTTCCACTGCCCTAGATCTGATGATACCTGCGTGCGAAGGGAATCGACAAAGCCGCGGCAAGTGTACAGCCCGGAGGGCCGCTACACTGGCTCGCTTGGGATACTTGAACAAGGCTATCGAAGAAATGAAAGCCGCATCCAAACTACTACCAGATGACGAAAACATAAAACAAGATATACACGACATGGAGAGGGCTTGGGAACAAAACCCTGATTCCGATTGAAACATTAAATTTATGTAAAAACGTGTTATATTAAATAATCATTAAAATATAACCATCATATTATATTACATACTATACAAATAATGCCATTTTTAATAGGACTGCTTAAATATTTTAGTGTGTGACTGATAAATGAAATAATAACAGTATTATGAACATTATAATAAACATACAACTACAACTAATGTTTGTTTTCTATACTATTCATCTTTAAATTTTTTGGTGAGGCCAAGATTGTTTAATAGCGCTTGAGGGGAAGGGTCCCTGCCGCGGAACCTGCGGAACACTTCTCCAGGGTGACAACTACCACCCGATGCCAAGAAAGTGTCCTTATATCTCTTCCCAATGACCATTACATCCTGGTCAGATTCTCTGGCCTCGTCAAACGCACTGTATATATCCGCTGCTATCAGTTTTGACCACAAATGGCAATAATACGCAGCTCCCCACTCCTCAGAGAATATCTTTGTAAAAGACAGCGGATGTGAATCATATTTGTCGAATGGTAAAGCGCTGTACTTTGGCCACAACTCCTTAACGAGATCTCGCCAGAAGGTCTTCGTTGAATGCAATTCTAAGTCCAGGCGCGATAGGTACAATTCCCTACATAAATCGTAACCGGTCATATGCCTTCTAACATTTTGCAGATTTTGAATAATATCGTCTGGCAACGGCTCATCTGTTTTGTAGTGTCCGCTGATGCCTTGAATAGTGTTGGGGTCGTAAAGCCAGTGGGTCATCACTTGGCCACATACTTCAGCGGCATCCCATTCCACGTTGGAGAGTCCAGCCACTTCGGAGTAGTTTGCCTTTGTCAACAAATGCCGGAGTGAGTGTCCGAATCGTTTAAACAGAATATTCACTTCTTTAAATGAAAGTAAAGATTGCTGGCCGTCTAGTGGCGCTTGGAAGTTAAATATGAGAGCGGATAAAGGCTGCGTGCTCGCTGTAGAGCTTTTATTTCGAATAGCCACGTGCCAGCCCGCGTCGTCGTATACGCGGATCTTTTCATCCTGCCTGGCGTAAGGGTCCAAATAGAAACTTGCAATAGGCCTAGTACTAGAATCGTCATAAACATCGTAAAATTTGACATCTTTGTGCCAAGTATGAACATCTGATCTCTCCACAATTTGTATTTTAAAAAGGGTACAGCACAAGTTAAAAAGACTGTTGATCACTTTCGGTAGTGGGAAGTATTCTCTTATTTTGTTCTCGTCAAAGTTGTACAAAGACCACTTTTGTTTTCTCTGCCAATATGGAATATCCCATAATTCTAATTTGGTGTCAAACCCTCTTTCCACTGCAAAATTTTGTAAAGCTTCAATTTCTATATTTTGTGCAGGTCTTGCGATTTCAAGGAGACCATCAAAGGTATTATAAATATTTTCTATTGAGCCAGCCATTTTAGTTTCCATGCTCATATCTGCAAATGTATCATATCCTAAAATTTTGGCCTGTTCCATTCTTAAACTTCTCAAAGCTTCAATGTTAATACTAGTTCCTAAGTCTTTATTACCATAACCCGAACACCGCTGTACATGAGCCTGCCACGTATTCCAGCGTAAACTCCTGTCGGGGCAATATTGAAGAAATGGCTCAAATATGTGTGGTTGTAGTGTAATTTTCCATGGACCCTTACTAGCATCATTATTTACTGACATAAATTTTGCTAAACTCTCTGGAAATTCATTGGCTAATTGTTCATTATTAATGATACTGCTAAAACTTTTTGTTGCAAAATTAACTTTGTCTCTTATAATGGTTTTTTCTTTTTGTATTTCATTTAACACATTATTAAGTCTCTCTCGCTTTGATCCTTTAATATCCAATCCATTGAGTTTACCTTCTAATATATATTTATCTAGAAGTCTTTGTTCTTCGTCGCTTAGCTTTTTTAGTCGATTTTTTTCGTTGACAGCGGCATGAAAGATAGGTATGCTATTAAATTTCGATGATCGTGCTTTATGTGCTCTTTCATGGATTTGAATATATGACTTTGTAGGCATTAACGAGCTGTTCCCTAAATATAAAGTTTTTGCCATTCCCCAAGTCAGTTCTAGCTGACTGTCTAACTTTTCTAATGGTTGAAAAATCTCTCTAAATGCATTTTTGCAATCTAAACTTGACTCTTCAACCTGTCGCACTCCATTTTCATATTCCATGCTCTGCTTGCTGATAGTAGCAATACATTTTTCTATAGTAATGTCGTTAAATTCTGGTAAGCCATTGTCTAGTAAAAGAGAATTTTTATCTCCATCTTCACCAATTTCTGGAATTCTGAAAAGTAACAATTTTTTGAAATTGAAAGAAAGTAAACAATTTAATAATATTGTTAATTATATGTTCAATTTATTTAAGATAAAATTTAGTTTTAGTATATATTTATATGAGGAACCTGATATAAATAGCTTTATGGTTTTAAAAAAAATGCTACTAAAAGAGTAGATAAATTAAAACGTAAGTATTACTTTTATAGTAATAATTTTTATATTTATAAAATTGTATGATTGAATTTTAAACTTAAAAATAGGAAACAACTTACAGAACTACATATCCTGAATTACGTTTGTTTTGATAGTATGGCCGCTTTAAATTTCTTGTAATCACATTACTTCGTAGAAATATAGAAGCCATGCTGGAAATTATCCTTTTAATTATATTTATTTCATAATATTGGAAAATATACCGATAAAATGTAGAACATATGATGTTGACAGTTGACTTTTTAATACATAGGTAAACAGATTAAATATGTAACCTTTTTGTGATAATCTATAATTAAAGATTATTATATATTGCCAACAAAATTAAAAAGAAAAAAAAATATTCATAGTTTTTACATAAGAAATATTTCATAGAAATCTGTAATGTGTAGTTTACGTCAATTATAGACACGTAAATGAATTACATTACGATGTCTAAATAATAAAATTTTTGGATCGGCTTAATTCATATTTTTTGTATATATAACTTTAAATTAATGTTAAATTTGAAGTTTAAAAGGTTAACTTACTTTTTATAGTAAACTTTGAAATAACACGCTTAAAGCAATTCGATGAAGTTCATAATTATTTTTATTCCGTTATTTAATGCTAACTAAGACTTACACCGTAAAGTTATATATAGCACTCCTGAAGAATGTAGCTTTCATACAAAACAAACAAAAAGAAAATTGTACTAGCAGATCCAGAGATCTTAGCGTTTAAATAAACAAACTCTCCGCTTTATTATATTAGTATAGATATTTTTATTTAACTTTAAAAAATATAGTAAAAAAAAAACAAATTGTGTGTATATTTATTTTATTACTACATACTCTACTTTTTCATTATTTTTATCTATAATAGTAGCTACATCTTCAGTTAAAGATACATTGACCATTTGGCAAGAACATAATGCGTTACAGTCTTTACAGTTAATTTGAGTTTTCCCATGGTCTTCTTGTTCTGTAATCTGTTTTGTCTCCTTTACAGGTGGACTGCAGCAAAATTCTGTGTCTAATCCCATTTTTTCACCGTCCTCTAAAGTTTGTGGTAGATGCTGATTAAGAGTTTCAGGCAATAGTAGACTAGCAATGCCACCAGCAACCAATAAAGCACCCATTATGATAAGGGGCAAAACCATAATATCAGAACCCTGCGATTACGAATTAAATATGAAGAAATTACTATTATTAATAATTAATTACAAAGAAATGACTACTTATACTTACAAGGTAATTAACCAGTGGTATAAATATAGGGCCAAGCATTCCAAGCACTGAGCTTAGGCTCATACCGAGGCCTCTTACAACGGTCGGGTATAACTCAGAAGCCATTAACGGTAGTACGACAAACGCTGATGATATTCCCATTTTTCCCACACAATAAAGTGCAAGAGTCACATTTGTTTCTGCAAATATAGTTTAATAAAATTAGCACGATTGCTTTTCTATTTACTAGTATAAAATAATTAAATGTAAATGTGACGTAGTTGTTTATAATATTTACCATGCTGTACCAAAAATGTCGTCAAGCAAGCTACTCCTCCAACAACCATGCTCATACACAATGTCCATCGTCTCCCCAATCTTTCCATAGAGGGCCATAAAAACATATACGTGGGCAATTCTACTACGCCAGCCAAGAAAAAGTTCAAAAATTCGTCACCACCAAGAACAGGTGCATAATAAGAGAGACCTACATATACGCTTGTATTTGTAAACCAAATGAAGGTAATTATAATGGTTTTCTTCCTCAAATTCGGAGTTCTAAATAAGTCCATAATGCCATATTTTCGAGATTTCTCCTTTTCTAAGTCCTGCTTTAGTTTGTCCGACTCATATTTTCTGCGTAAATGCACCATGTAGTTGGCTGGTAAGGATTTCCCGTTAATTCTGAGTAAAATGTAAAGTATATAATTTTAAAGCGATATTCTTAAGTAAAACTAAATTCAGAAAATGTGAATTATTTTTAAATTATTCTTATAGAATGATGTACAGTGCACGTATCCGTGCATATACTGACCTGGCCATATTTTTTAAAATGACCTCTGCCTTTTCAAACTGTCCTCTTGCTAATAACCACCTGGGACTCTCCGGCATTGGCCACAGATATATAAAGAAACAAACGAATGGCAAAGTGCTAGCTAATGCTAAATGACGCCAATCTCTCACCAAGTAGACAACACCAGCGAGCAAAATAAGTCCCATAGAATATGCAATATTCGAAAGAATAGTGCAAAGAGTCCTACATTTAGGCCCAACAAGTTCTATTGCTGTAATCAAAATAGTAATTTAATAAAATATTTATTTTTATTAAATAATTCGAAGCATTATATTTATGGCTTGATTAATTCACTTCATTCTTGACTTTCATCCATCCATCCATCCTGACGCCATACATAGTATATTGAAGTTAAGTAAATATTATTTTAATATAAATCTTGAGGCTGTCGTGGCACAAGGGCACAAGCATGTGACTGTAAATGCGACGGTTGTGGATTTGATTCCCGCTCGGAGGTATGAAATATTTGATATTTTCGTTTCCTTGCTTTGGTAACAAGGCGAACCACGGCGTCGAGTTCCATCATTCAAAATGCAATGATTCAAGAATTCGGCAGAAAGAAAATGAGGAATGAAGTATCTTAAAGGAAAACCGAATGTCTTAATACTACGTTTCCAGGTTTCCTCTTCCTACCAGTCTTGTGCAGCATGAAGCTCAAAAAGCTTTTTTTAAATATAAGCTTTTTACCAATTAGGTAAAAAGTTTCACCATGAACATTTTTATTTACAGTCAGCCTATTCTATTTTGGGCTCAACATTTGAAATTATAAAAATTTTATTGTATACAAACCCAAAACATAGGGAGTTGCCATGATGGCGGGTACAGTAAAGCCGACGCCGAATCTGTAGACGATCCAAACATAATAATTCTGCGCAAAAGCCGTCGCCACTCCAAAAACACACTCGATAGCCAAATAAATAAAGAAAGATGGCTTCCTTCCGAAAGTATCTTGGAGGTAACCAAATATATAGTTTCCTATTATACCGCCAACGGCCAGCAGCACCAGACCGAGGGTAGGGTAGAAATCTTTATTGCACACAAGATTCCACTGAAATGCAACATTCATTATTAATTTTATGATCTTTTTGTTTCAGCTTCACGCTGTTCCCACACAGAAGGGTAGTCAGTGGGAATTTGGGAACGTAATATTAAGATTTAAGACACTCGCTTTGACACTTTCGTTTCCCGCTTTCCGCCGAATTCTTTACCCATTGCGTATTGAGTAGCGCAACTCAACGCTGCATTTTGCTCCGTTATCATTACTAGATTAAAGAAATTAAAATATTAGATATTTTATTCTTCTGAGCGGAAATGCGCCACAACGGCCGCACTGTTCGTGTTGTATTATCTACAATTTTGCAAAATTTTTTAAAAATTAAGAAAATATATACTAATACCTCAGTAACAACTGTGTTTTTGTATGTATCCATTTCGTATATCCATCCATCAGTGCATGGGGTGACTTCTGTTAGGTCTCTATCTAAAATCGATTCTGGATAACTTTTCATTATCTCACTGTAGTTCAATTTATACATGTTACATTGAGAATACTCGAGTTCGCCATTTTTTAGTTCCAATGGTATACTAAAATATTACTTCTGTATTAAAAAAATGTTACTTAAATATATTTTCAAAATAGCTAGAAACAATGGCATTCTAATAGTGATATATATATTTTTATGTTGGTGAGAGAAACCAACGCCCTAAATCGAGTAAATTTAAAAAAAAAATTACAGATTTCGTTTTTTTATTTATTTAAGAATGCAAATTTGTGCGATAAATGGCACTTTGATGAAATCGATTTGATTATAACAATATTTTGTAACAAGTTATAAAAAAGGTTGTCATTATAAAAAAAATTAACTGAATGTATCATTGATGTCCTTTTCCTTCTGTCAAATTAAGTTAAAGATATTGAGATGTTTTTCCTGTCTAAATCAGGGGTGCTCAACCTTTTCTTGATCAAGGACCACTTTTATATCATTCTTGGTAGCAGGGACCACTATGCATGTAAGTATAATAAAAATTAACTGTGATAATAAACAAAAACTTCGCGTCACCATCCCCAGTCATCAAATTTAAATCGCTCGCGGACTATATTTAGGCTTCTGCGGACCACTGGTGGTCCGCGGACCACTAGTTGGGAACCATTGGTCTAAATAGACCGGGAAAATAAAATATTCGTATTCGTCCATAAATTGAACTCCACTGTGGACAATGATTATGGATTATATTAAAGATAAAAAAATTACACTGTTTTCAAATTATTTAAATTTACAACAAACAACAAGTCCTTATTATGCTAGTTCTTATTGGCCAAATCGACTACTGAATAATAAACTTTACTTGCTAAATAATACAATATAAATATTAATTTAATAAAAAAATTAATAAATAAAGGTTCGGTCTACTCCACTCGATGAAATGAAATATTTATTTAAATGTATATTTTCATTTCTTCGCTCTGGTGTCGAGACAAAGCGCAATGCCAGCAATGCAATGCCTTTAAAATTCTGCCTATCCTGCTGTGTGCGGGATACAGCGTGAAGCTGATTTATGAATAATAATATCCAACATACGTATATTCATACCTTATGTTTTTTATAAGTTCTATGTCAGTCAGAGGTTCCAATTCGGGCACTTTGCACCAGTGTTTCACATCTGCTGCCATAAATAGTTGTGCGTATGCATGAAATCCGCAGGGTATTACCGCGGGTAGCAAGATGAAGTAAATTACCAATTTCTGATACCGTCCGAAAGTACCGACATCCTCGAGTATTGCGTCAAAATCCATGTTTTATGTTATATTTAACCTTTTATTTAATATTTTGGATAAATGTTTGTAATTAAATAAAATCCTAATTTCTTATTAATGTTAAATATAATTTAATGAATCTATCAGATTTTGAAAAAAAAAATTCTTCAAAGTATGCATTACACAAATATAAATTCAAATAAAATAATTAAATAACTAATTAATAAATAGCTAGAGATTTATTTAAATTACTAAATTACTAAGAAAATCGATTTTTAATGTACTCTGAATGTGATAAATCATACTGTATATTAGTACAAATTAAAAAAATAACTGCCTCGTACAATGAATATTAAGAGGCCGATCAAATAGACTCACCTATTAGACTAAATAATGGAAGTTAATTTTTAGGGTCCCAAGCACTCCTCATCGCCGAGCATGGGCCGGGCGACTGACACCGGGCACGAGGAGCAGGGACTACTATACAGGGACCCTATACGCTACCGGTTATGTACAGTGGGATTCAAAACTATTATAAATTATAATGATAAGTAATGGTAACTTTTTATTAAATAAGTAATGTGTTTTCCGTTTTGTACAGATATCTCTAATGATTTTACACAAAGATAGGTGATAGATCTTGAGGCTGTTTAATTATTGGCTTAAAAGAACCGGTAAAATATTTACTAAATTTAATTGATTGTTTGGATTTCATCTCTTTACTCTGTTGTATAAACTATACAATTTGATTTGATTGACACAATAACAAGTACCTAAGTAGAAGTAGGCAATTTTAAACCCCTATATAACGATATCCTCGATTTTTTCACAATCCCCTAAAACTGCCCATAAAAGTTAATACAAAATATACCTTTACATTACA
>DWMY01003025.1:0-10810 GCA_018249775.1 Heliconius hecalesia formosus
TGCATTTATAAGATTATTATAATAATCTTTTCCATCTTTGCTAATTTTGTGTGGGTAACCTAAAGGCATTAATCTGGTCCACGATATGGAAAACCTAAAAAATCAATAATAAATAAAAAAATAAATTAAATTTCAGTTTTCTAATTATATTGAATATGACATGTGTATTACATGCCAAGAACATTTTTAATGTAAATATAAAATTAAATTCAGTTTTTAAATATATTATTTACCTATAGAAATGAAGACCCAACTCTTCAGCCATTTCCACGTCCCGCTGCCAGTTATTGTAACTATCACACGCAATGTCTGCAGATGACAAATCTTGGATTCTCTCTGGCTTTGAGTGGATGAAGTGATCCCAAACACTTGGGGATTTATCTGTGAATATTGTTAAAATTTAATAATGTATATAACCCGAAAATTAATTAGTTATAGAAAGTCCTAGGCTTTACTTACCGCTAACGTTCCAGCTCCCTTCTATTTGGTAAGCCGATGTTGCGGCACCAAACTTAAAGCCGGGAGGAAACTTGTAGCTCTGAACAGCGACGATGCTGATTATAAAGCTGTAATAGCAATAATTTTTATTACTTTCGTTTTTTTAAGACCTCTATTATAAATATAACTACAACTTAAATAATTAAATACTAACCATACTATTAGCGTCTTCGTCCACATATTTAAGCGTTTTTGAGTTAGTGATGGTAAAGTACACAGACACGCCGCGGACACTACTGATTTATAACTATAATGTTCCCTATTTATACATCAATTTGAATTTATCCTCATGAGGTAAATTCATATTGCTACGTAAGATCTGAAATTCCCAAGATTTTCCTGCCAAATTTAGAATTACCGTTGCAATTCAAACGATTCAAAAGTGCTTATAAGAGTTTATTTAAATAAAGAATATTTTGAATTTGGAATCTATCTTATTTAGAAAGAAAGAATATAACTGTCGTCATAATTTAAATAATAATAAAAATACCTGAGACTGTCGTAACTGTAAACGCCACAAGAATGTGTTATAGTACACCACTCCACTCCACTTCACTTTCCACTCCATTTAGGGAAATTAATTATTTTCATTTCTAAGTTCTAGTAGTCAAAGCGCATGCACTCGGTTATTGGACAGAATGTATGGAAAGGATGAAATGCGTTAATATTAGGTTGCCTTTCTTAACGTGCTATGCATTATTAATAGATACTATTCATTTTGACAAACTTAGACAAAAAATGTAAGTATACATATAACATATGAGGCCAGTCGTAGCGCAGCGGCACGAAGTGTGACTGTAAAACCGACTGGTTGTGGGTTCGATCCCCACTCGAAGAGATGAAATATTTACTTAAATTTATATCTCCAATTCTTCGCTCTGGTGTCGAGGTTAAGCGCGGCGTTGAATTCTGCCACTCAACACGCAATGCCTCCAGAATTCGGCAGAAAGTGGGGAACGGAGTGTCTTAACACTAGGTTCCCTCTGCCTACCCTGCTGTGTGCGGGATACAGCGTGAAGCTGATTTTTTTTTATTTTTTTTTATGTACTTACATTAATTAAATATTCATTTATATTTTAAATTGTTGCTTTATTTTTTTTGAGGTCGTCATGGCGCAGGGCATATGCGTGCGACTGCAAATAGGATGATTGTGGGTTTGACTCCCACTCAGGATAATACAATATTTAATATTTTCATTTTCTCACTCTGGTAACGAGGCTAAGCGGGGCGCTGAGATTCGCCACTCAACACATAAGAATTCGGCGGAATGTCTTAATATTATGTTCTCAGGTTCCCCCTGCCTACCTGGCCGTGTGTGGGATACAGCTTGTTACGATTTTATTCGGGAATATTTTTATAGACATTATATATAGAGTAAGAAAGATTTTTTATCGTACCTGCATACTTCTTTCGCTTCTATAATTCTAACCGACCAGGCGCTCTGACAACGCATGGCTTAGTTGTCAGAGCGCCTGGTCGGTTTCCAGGAGGCGCGGGTTCGAGTCCCGCTGCGTTCAAATTTTTATACGTTTTCTAAAATAAATATTTTTCTTTCCTAAGTGTGGAATAACACTTTAAAAATATTTAAAAATATTCTTTCGCTTCGTCCACTTTCATCAACCTCTTCATTCACATTCTTCGGGGGGCCACTTAAGCAAGAAATTACAAACTGGGTCACAACAACAGCAATATTATGATATCGAATATGCAGGTTGCTTCGAGCACAAAAAAATAAACTTCCAAGTCAATGCAATCAAAAGATATTATAAATTACGCATGTATGAATTTCGCCGCGTAATCAAAAAATATAGAAAATGTCCTACTATGTAGACCTACAGTTATGAAATTTGAAAAGAAGTGAGAACTTGTGCTTGACCGACTCATGCTTGATCTATTTTTTGATTGTTAATATTGTGGTCGTAGGTTTAATCAGACAGATATATATTGCTATCTCTATCGAACATAAGTTTATAAGATTTTAATAGAGAAAAAAATATTTAGTAACATATTAAAAAAATTACATTTCGGGGCTCACGTTGCGACGTTTCGAGTTTCTGAATTCTCTCTCTCTCTCTTCTTTTGGATGATTTCCATCATTATGTTCATATGAGGGATTTTATAAATAATAAAAAAATACCGGAAAACATTATAAATAAGCATTTTCACGGACTATAAAAGTAATATAGCAATTATTAATTCATCATAAAACAATTTTTAACAATGAAAAAAAAAACATTAAATAAACAAAAGGAATATAATAACATTATATAAAACCAATGATTGTATTATTGGAATAAACAAAATTTATATCTATTTGCCTGTAGTGTAAGAGTAAGTGTTACAACAAACATTTATGAGGTAAACTTCCGCTGCTCATGACGTAATGACGTAACTATGACGTATTTTGTTGTAGCACGAGGGAAACAACAACGGTTACATTTTATAATAATAATAAAAAAAATATCTTAACTACGCATTTCATAATCTTCGTCTTCGAAGAGATTTTAAAATAAAAAAAACAAATAATAACAATAACTTTGTTTATCACCAATTATAGTTTCTCAAATACATGTTATTTTAAAATAGGTTAGCTATATAATTAGTTCAATTTTTGTGGATGCCACTGTTGTCGTACTAGGAAACCTGTATTTCGGCATGCATGCATTTTAGTTTTTCTTTTGATATTGTATATAAATGTGTATTTATATTTATTTATTACAATTTAAATTTGTTAATAATAATTAACTAGTGTAAAATCTACTGGTTGTGGGTTCGATCCCCACTCGAAGAAGTGAATTTTTTATTTATATTTATATTTTTATTTCTTCGCTCTAGTGTCGAGGCAAAGCGCGGTGTTGAGTTCCGCCACTCAACACGCAACGCCTCCATAACTAGGCGGAAAGTGGAGAACGGAGTGTCTTAAAACTAGGTTCCCTCTGCCTACGGAGCTGTGTGCGGGATACAGTGTGAAGCTGATAAAAAAATAAAACAATAATAAATAAACACCATAGTTGGGAAGTATGGTCTTGTTACCAGAGAGGGGAAATAAAAAAGAACATTCCTCCCAGTGAGAATAAAACTCACGTCATCACGTTGTTGAAAAGTTGTAACTTTATATTTTGTTTAAAAACAAAAACTTGACTGTTTCAAAAGAATGGGGTGACAAGTATAGTTATAGACATCCATGTTCATTATGATAGCGCAATGATACTAGATTGCGCTATCTATAGCTATTTTTTGGATTTTTTCTTACTGAATAGAGCTCAGTTATTTTGACATTAGGAAACCATAGGTATTGTCCAGTCAACCGCATCTTTTTTATAGTTATTTTAAAATCAACAATAGTGGAAAATGTAATTTTTATTCTTAAGTTATAACAAAATCGTAAGTCATCGGTGTCTGTTCATGGAAGTATCTTCCTGATAGAAAAAAATGTAATGGCATTTAACAATATAATTAAACTCAAAACAATATTTTTTTTTAAATTTTGTTTGTCTTTTTATCTGTACGTTTTTTCATACTTATCTCTGAAACAACTTAAGAAGTAGTGAGCCAATTATAAGTTAGGTCTTTTTTTAAACTCTACAATTTAATGCAGGACATTTAACAGTGTAAGCACCACAGCGTTTGCTATCAGGCGTCCTCCCACCGCATCTCTATAGTCTCATCGTGTATTGATTGCCTATAATAATCAACATTAAGTTTTGTTATAAATGGGAATAACCTAAGTTTTCATCTAGTTAGAGGTAAAAGTGAGTAAATATTTTATGACGTATACTTCCGTAGTTCATGATGTAATTGCTACGAGGTAAATTCTATTTTCCTACTACGTACGTGATAGTAATACCATAGAATATTTCAATGAATAACTGAGACTTTTAGCACAACATAGTCAAGGGGGAGGGGTCAAGGTTGGGGGCGCGAGTGAGTCGATGAAATGATATTTTATTTTTTCCATCTTCACGCATACTAGGATAGGCAGAACGAAACTACTGTAAACACACACTCTATATAAGCTTTCCGTCCAAATTCGATAATATGCGGATTGATTTGTGCCACGATGGCCTCTAATTATAAATAGACTTAAACACGTAACAGGAAAATTTGATCCATTCTGCTATGCAAACGGGAAACTACTACAAGGAGTTCAAATTTGTTTACGTTCTATATAACTATTACGACATAGTCATTCATTGAGAAAATATTTTTATGCGTAATCAATCCTAAATATGGCGTTAGAGTATTTTTCCCGTTGAATAAAACTATGAGGTCGTCTTGACGCAGGAGTACAAGCGTGCGACGGTTGTCGGTTTGATTCCCACTCGGGGAAAATATTTAATATTTATTTCCTTGCTCTGGTAACGAAGCAAAGTGCAGCGTTGAGTTCCGCCACTCAACACGCTATGCCTCGAACAATTCAACGGAAAATGGGGAACACAACTGTCTTAATGGTAACGGTGTATTGTTACACTAGGTCCCCAGGTTCTCTCTGCAACATATTACTAGTATTACATAAAATTATTAATTTAATCAAGACATATTTTAAAACTTAAAACTTTCCTGAAAAATTGTACTATAGTACTGCTTCATCTTTACGCCTTTTGCCGCATTAAGCAGAGTAGGCAAAGGAAATTTAGTTTAAAGACACTCCCATCGCCAATTCCAGGTGAGATAGGATATCACACCAATCACACATCTATGAACTGACTGGAAAGGTCACTTGTATAGGGATTATCTCGCATAAAAAAGGGTAGGCAGATTTTTCACGTAACCTATATTTTGAATTTTAATTTTGAGTTGAATTTTAAGTTCAACATTAAATTTATATATATATATATAAAAGGAATAAACTAAACTAACTAAACTAAATAAAAAAGGAAAGGAATATATATATATATATATATATATATATATATATATATATATATATTCCTTTCCTTTTTTATTTAGTTTAGTTAGTTTAGTTTATTCCTTTTATATATATATATATAAATTTAATGTTGAACTTAAAATTCAACTCAAAATTAAAATTCAAAATATAGGTTACGTGAAAAATCTGCCTACCCTTTTTTATGCGAGATAATCCCTATACAAGTGACCTTTCCAGTCAGTTCATAGATGTGTGATTGGTGTGATATCCTATCTCACCTGGAATTGGCGATGGGAGTGTCTTTAAACTAAATTTCCTTTGCCTACTCTGCTTAATGCGGCAAAAGGCGTAAAGATGAAGCAGTACTATAGTACAATTTTTCAGGAAAGTTTTAAGTTTTAAAATATGTCTTGATTAAATTAATAATTTTATGTAATACTAGTAATATGTTGCAGAGAGAACCTGGGGACCTAGTGTAACAATACACCGTTACCATTAAGACAGTTGTGTTCCCCATTTTCCGTTGAATTGTTCGAGGCATAGCGTGTTGAGTGGCGGAACTCAACGCTGCACTTTGCTTCGTTACCAGAGCAAGGAAATAAATATTAAATATTTTCCCCGAGTGGGAATCAAACCGACAACCGTCGCACGCTTGTACTCCTGCGTCAAGACGACCTCATAGTTTTATTCAACGGGAAAAATACTCTAACGCCATATTTAGGATTGATTACGCATAAAAATATTTTCTCAATGAATGACTATGTCGTAATAGTTATATAGAACGTAAACAAATTTGAACTCCTTGTAGTAGTTTCCCGTTTGCATAGCAGAATGGATCAAATTTTCCTGTTACGTGTTTAAGTCTATTTATAATTAGAGGCCATCGTGGCACAAATCAATCCGCATATTATCGAATTTGGACGGAAAGCTTATATAGAGTGTGTGTTTACAGTAGTTTCGTTCTGCCTATCCTAGTATGCGTGAAGATGGAAAAAATAAAATATCATTTCATCGACTCACTCGCGCCCCCAACCTTGACCCCTCCCCCTTGACTATGTTGTGCTAAAAGTCTCAGTTATTCATTGAAATATTCTATGGTATTACTATCACGTACGTAGTAGGAAAATAGAATTTACCTCGTAGCAATTACATCATGAACTACGGAAGTATACGTCATAAAATATTTACTCACTTTTACCTCTAACTAGATGAAAACTTAGGTTATTCCCATTTATAACAAAACTTAATGTTGATTATTATAGGCAATCAATACACGATGAGACTATAGAGATGCGGTGGGAGGACGCCTGATAGCAAACGCTGTGGTGCTTACACTGTTAAATGTCCTGCATTAAATTGTAGAGTTTAAAAAAAGACCTAACTTATAATTGGCTCACTACTTCTTAAGTTGTTTCAGAGATAAGTATGAAAAAACGTACAGATAAAAAGACAAACAAAATTTAAAAAAAAATATTGTTTTGAGTTTAATTATATTGTTAAATGCCATTACATTTTTTTCTATCAGGAAGATACTTCCATGAACAGACACCGATGACTTACGATTTTGTTATAACTTAAGAATAAAAATTACATTTTCCACTATTGTTGATTTTAAAATAACTATAAAAAAGATGCGGTTGACTGGACAATACCTATGGTTTCCTAATGTCAAAATAACTGAGCTCTATTCAGTAAGAAAAAATCCAAAAAATAGCTATAGATAGCGCAATCTAGTATCATTGCGCTATCATAATGAACATGGATGTCTATAACTATACTTGTCACCCCATTCTTTTGAAACAGTCAAGTTTTTGTTTTTAAACAAAATATAAAGTTACAACTTTTCAACAACGTGATGACGTGAGTTTTATTCTCACTGGGAGGAATGTTCTTTTTTATTTCCCCTCTCTGGTAACAAGACCATACTTCCCAACTATGGTGTTTATTTATTATTGTTTTATTTTTTTATCAGCTTCACACTGTATCCCGCACACAGCTCCGTAGGCAGAGGGAACCTAGTTTTAAGACACTCCGTTCTCCACTTTCCGCCTAGTTATGGAGGCGTTGCGTGTTGAGTGGCGGAACTCAACACCGCGCTTTGCCTCGACACTAGAGCGAAGAAATAAAAATATAAATATAAATAAAAAATTCACTTCTTCGAGTGGGGATCGAACCCACAACCAGTAGATTTTACACTAGTTAATTATTATTAACAAATTTAAATTGTAATAAATAAATATAAATACACATTTATATACAATATCAAAAGAAAAACTAAAATGCATGCATGCCGAAATACAGGTTTCCTAGTACGACAACAGTGGCATCCACAAAAATTGAACTAATTATATAGCTAACCTATTTTAAAATAACATGTATTTGAGAAACTATAATTGGTGATAAACAAAGTTATTGTTATTATTTGTTTTTTTTATTTTAAAATCTCTTCGAAGACGAAGATTATGAAATGCGTAGTTAAGATATTTTTTTTATTATTATTATAAAATGTAACCGTTGTTGTTTCCCTCGTGCTACAACAAAATACGTCATAGTTACGTCATTACGTCATGAGCAGCGGAAGTTTACCTCATAAATGTTTGTTGTAACACTTACTCTTACACTACAGGCAAATAGATATAAATTTTGTTTATTCCAATAATACAATCATTGGTTTTATATAATGTTATTATATTCCTTTTGTTTATTTAATGTTTTTTTTTTCATTGTTAAAAATTGTTTTATGATGAATTAATAATTGCTATATTACTTTTATAGTCCGTGAAAATGCTTATTTATAATGTTTTCCGGTATTTTTTTATTATTTATAAAATCCCTCATATGAACATAATGATGGAAATCATCCAAAAGAAGAGAGAGAGAGAGAATTCAGAAACTCGAAACGTCGCAACGTGAGCCCCGAAATGTAATTTTTTTAATATGTTACTAAATATTTTTTTCTCTATTAAAATCTTATAAACTTATGTTCGATAGAGATAGCAATATATATCTGTCTGATTAAACCTACGACCACAATATTAACAATCAAAAAATAGATCAAGCATGAGTCGGTCAAGCACAAGTTCTCACTTCTTTTCAAATTTCATAACTGTAGGTCTACATAGTAGGACATTTTCTATATTTTTTGATTACGCGGCGAAATTCATACATGCGTAATTTATAATATCTTTTGATTGCATTGACTTGGAAGTTTATTTTTTTGTGCTCGAAGCAACCTGCATATTCGATATCATAATATTGCTGTTGTTGTGACCCAGTTTGTAATTTCTTGCTTAAGTGGCCCCCCGAAGAATGTGAATGAAGAGGTTGATGAAAGTGGACGAAGCGAAAGAATATTTTTAAATATTTTTAAAGTGTTATTCCACACTTAGGAAAGAAAAATATTTATTTTAGAAAACGTATAAAAATTTGAACGCAGCGGGACTCGAACCCGCGCCTCCTGGAAACCGACCAGGCGCTCTGACAACTAAGCCATGCGTTGTCAGAGCGCCTGGTCGGTTAGAATTATAGAAGCGAAAGAAGTATGCAGGTACGATAAAAAATCTTTCTTACTCTATATATAATGTCTATAAAAATATTCCCGAATAAAATCGTAACAAGCTGTATCCCACACACGGCCAGGTAGGCAGGGGGAACCTGAGAACATAATATTAAGACATTCCGCCGAATTCTTATGTGTTGAGTGGCGAATCTCAGCGCCCCGCTTAGCCTCGTTACCAGAGTGAGAAAATGAAAATATTAAATATTGTATTATCCTGAGTGGGAGTCAAACCCACAATCATCCTATTTGCAGTCGCACGCATATGCCCTGCGCCATGACGACCTCAAAAAAAATAAAGCAACAATTTAAAATATAAATGAATATTTAATTAATGTAAGTACATAAAAAAAAATAAAAAAAAATCAGCTTCACGCTGTATCCCGCACACAGCAGGGTAGGCAGAGGGAACCTAGTGTTAAGACACTCCGTTCCCCACTTTCTGCCGAATTCTGGAGGCATTGCGTGTTGAGTGGCAGAATTCAACGCCGCGCTTAACCTCGACACCAGAGCGAAGAATTGGAGATATAAATTTAAGTAAATATTTCATCTCTTCGAGTGGGGATCGAACCCACAACCAGTCGGTTTTACAGTCACACTTCGTGCCGCTGCGCTACGACTGGCCTCATATGTTATATGTATACTTACATTTTTTGTCTAAGTTTGTCAAAATGAATAGTATCTATTAATAATGCATAGCACGTTAAGAAAGGCAACCTAATATTAACGCATTTCATCCTTTCCATACATTCTGTCCAATAACCGAGTGCATGCGCTTTGACTACTAGAACTTAGAAATGAAAATAATTAATTTCCCTAAATGGAGTGGAAAGTGAAGTGGAGTGGAGTGGTGTACTATAACACATTCTTGTGGCGTTTACAGTTACGACAGTCTCAGGTATTTTTATTATTATTTAAATTATGACGACAGTTATATTCTTTCTTTCTAAATAAGATAGATTCCAAATTCAAAATATTCTTTATTTAAATAAACTCTTATAAGCACTTTTGAATCGTTTGAATTGCAACGGTAATTCTAAATTTGGCAGGAAAATCTTGGGAATTTCAGATCTTACGTAGCAATATGAATTTACCTCATGAGGATAAATTCAAATTGATGTATAAATAGGGAACATTATAGTTATAAATCAGTAGTGTCCGCGGCGTGTCTGTGTACTTTACCATCACTAACTCAAAAACGCTTAAATATGTGGACGAAGACGCTAATAGTATGGTTAGTATTTAATTATTTAAGTTGTAGTTATATTTATAATAGAGGTCTTAAAAAAACGAAAGTAATAAAAATTATTGCTATTACAGCTTTATAATCAGCATCGTCGCTGTTCAGAGCTACAAGTTTCCTCCCGGCTTTAAGTTTGGTGCCGCAACATCGGCTTACCAAATAGAAGGGAGCTGGAACGTTAGCGGTAAGTAAAGCCTAGGACTTTCTATAACTAATTAATTTTCGGGTTATATACATTATTAAATTTTAACAATATTCACAGATAAATCCCCAAGTGTTTGGGATCACTTCATCCACTCAAAGCCAGAGAGAATCCAAGATTTGTCATCTGCAGACATTGCGTGTGATAGTTACAATAACTGGCAGCGGGACGTGGAAATGGCTGAAGAGTTGGGTCTTCATTTCTATAGGTAAATAATATATTTAAAAACTGAATTTAATTTTATATTTACATTAAAAATGTTCTTGGCATGTAATACACATGTCATATTCAATATAATTAGAAAACTGAAATTTAATTTATTTTTTTATTTATTATTGATTTTTTAGGTTTTCCATATCGTGGACCAGATTAATGCCTTTAGGTTACCCACACAAAATTAGCAAAGATGGAAAAGATTATTATAATAATCTTATAAATGCA
>DWMY01003026.1:0-10809 GCA_018249775.1 Heliconius hecalesia formosus
CGCGCGGTACTCTTGATGACCGATAGCGACGAACTAACTTATTAAATATAATTAAAATATTGGATTTGAGTAATTTAGGTCATATAAATGCAAGCTAAGCGCTCACATGTACGCGCTTGCTCGTACATGGATAATAAAATATTATCTTCAACGTTCCAATCCATTGTAGAAATCTACTACGAACTACGATACATGTGGTAACAAATTTAAACCTAACACCTAATCCCATTTATCGTATCACCAGTCTTTCAAAACATTTCCCTTACAGCCGCGCCCAGTATCAGTATATTGGGCCTTAATGTTTCAAGTACTACCAGTATCGCGATTATCTGGAAAGCAAGGCGAAGTTGACCTCGAAGAAGCTGGAGATCATCAACAGAGCGAGACGGTACTTCACGCCAAAACACCGTTTGGTCCTATATAGGGCCCAGGTTCGGCCTCATATGGAGTACTGTTCTCATCTCTGGGCTGGTGCGCCCCAGTATCAGCTTGAACCATTTGATCGCATACAACGTAGAGCCATTCGAATCATTGGGCCCCAATAATCTGTGAAAGGCTTGATACTTTGGCTTTGCGTAGAGACGTCTCCTCGCGTTCTCTATCGCATTTATCATGGGGAGTGTTCTGAAGAACTGTTTGAACTGTTACCTGCCGCCGAATTTTGTAACCGCACAGTACGTCACAAGTTATAATATCATCCGTATCCAGGTGGGATACGTGGCAACCCACTACTGTGCGGTTTCGTAGGAACTTCCTTCCACGCACCACGGAACTGTGGTATGGCCTACCCGCGGCAGTGTTTCCAGGTCGATATGTCATGGGTACCTTCAAAAAGCGCGTCTATCTCCACCTTAAAGGCCGGCAACGCACCTGTAGCTCCTCTGGTGTTGCAGGGGCCGTGGGCGGCGGTAATAACTTACCATCAGGTGACCCGAACGCTCGTTTGCCTTGTCCTTTTCCATAAAAAAAATGTTTTTTTTTATATATAGTCTTATACATCTATAATATAGTTATATTTTAGACATTAATCTTTATTTTACTTTATTCTTCTCACTAGTTACAAAATTGTTAATTATATTAAATTTAAAAAATTAAAAAATCAGCTTCACGCACACAGCAGGGTAGGCAGAGGGAATCAAGTGTTAAGACACTCCGTTCCCCACTTTCTGCCGAATTCTGGAGGCATTGCGTGTTGAGTGGCAGAACTCAACGCCGCGCTTAACCTCGACACTAGAGCGACGAAATGGAAATATAAATTTAAGTAAATATTTCATCTCCTCGAGTGGGGATCGAACCCACAACCCGTCGGTTTTACAGTCACACTTCGTGCCGCAGCGCCACGACTGGCCTCAATTCTCAATTAACTTCTGTCTTGTACCATATCAACATATGCAAACAACAAAACGTAGATTAACTTTTTATCAATAGGCATTTAAATTAAATTAATTACAACTAATGACAAATCAAATATAATTATGTAGTCAAATTAAAAGCAGCATTCTACTTTTATTTTGATACCTCGTTAGAAACGCTTGTATTACCGAAAATTAAAAAAAACTTTCACATTCAATTTATACTTTCTAAATATTCTCAATCAAAGAGTTGTACTTATCTTTTGTTTGTAACGTTATATATAAGGTTATTTTATTATAACGTGTTCAAATCTAAAATTTAAAATTTTGAAACTGTATTTATAAATCGCTCTCAAGTCAGAGATCGATCTTGAGAAACCGTTTTCATTCATAGATATATAATTTATGTGTGTGTTATGAGTAGTTTATAAATACGGGCCTGAGTGTTCAAAGCTAGGGTTACCAGACGGCCGGGAAATCCGAGATTGTCCCGGAATTTGTGCGCTTGTCTGGGTTTGCAGATCGTAATCATGCACAGTGGATCTAAAGTAACTGAATTTTTAACTTAAATACTGACTTAGGTTATATAGTGATGATGTGCATTACTGTTGTACTTTGACACATTTAGCTTCCGAAGACCGACCATTCAAACCATTTAGCTTAACCAGTCGTTGTCATGTCATGTTCACTTTTTGTATAAGTAAACATAACATGACAATACTAAATATCCACATACTGAGATAGTACCTAGCACTGCATTGAATAAAAATGAATTAAAAGCTGAACCATGGTGACCTGAACAAAAGAAAGTAAAAAAAAAAGAATTTAATGTTACTAACAACGATCTTAACCATGGGAAATCGTGGTACATATCTCTAATAATATAAATATCCTGGCTTCAAGGTTTGGATCGCAATGCCTGTCATATACACTGAAGCAAGGCAACAGTGTTGACAGAGTTGCGTAAGGCGTTATTGAGGCAATAAATCCGAGACTGGGAGGTGGTTTGGGTTAAAAATAGCAAGGCTTCTGACTATTTAGCAGCTTCAAGAAGTAGCTCTACCATCACGGAGGCATGATTACAGAGCAGCGTGCCAGCGACGCAAGTTATAGCAAATTGTGCATATGCACATTGCACTGATATTAGCACATTTTGCTATAGCTTTAACTTTCTTTGATGTTTGCTACTTTGTATTCTAGTTTATCTTCTGCAGAGTTAGATGACTGTCACTCCCTAAACGAAGACTAATTATCACGAAACACCCCCTACACCTTGTTATTAAAAGACCGTGTCTCCTTGTTTATAAAAAGTCTTAGTCGTGGAATCATAAGGTGCTTCGGCATTTTATCAATGATGCCATTAGTGATTATCAGAGAGACTCATGATTTTTTGTAATACGCCTAACCTACTATTGAAATGATGCGATATAGAAGAAGATATGAAGCGCACAGATGAAAATAATGTGAATATTTATATCAGTCTTAAATAGCACACAATTTCCACAATAGGTTAATTACCTAACTTAATAACATAACCAATTGATATAATTGACTAACGAATATATTCGTTTTAATCTGAAATTATAATACTTTAATTAGCAATGGATCTACTGAGTACAGAAAACAAAGCAAAACAATTAAATTAAATACAAACAAAAGAGATCCTTATTTTAATCCTTGTGTAGTGGCTTATAGTGAATTGAATATTCTATTTTATTAAAAAGAGAAAAGATCGAAAAGGTCGGTAAGGTATTGCAAAATTGAAACCGCAAAATTTATTTTAAATATATTTGGTCCGGAATCCCGGATATTTTTGAATCCCAAGATCCCAGTTTGCGACCGCTATGCTGTAGTTTGATCTGTAATTTCACTTTGCAGTACTGCAATTCGTGGATAAAAGTTTTAATCAATAAAAGTATAATAATTAAATCGTAGAGAAGTAAAAACTTTAAAAATGAATATAGAACTGTTTATGTAATTAAAAAGAATTTCACAAAAAGATCAACCAACTTAACCTAACTTAATCTTGGCCCCAGAAATGTCCCGGACATGATATGCCAGAATCTGGTAGCCCTTTTCACGCGATGTTGAGCTACGCCACTCACCATGCGACGCTGCAAAAATTCAGGGAAAAGTGGGCAACATTAAAGTCTAAAACTAGTTTCTCTCTGCCTCGAGAAAAAACGTGAAGTTAAGAAATAATATCTTAGCAGAATATGTATAAAGCGTATGTCTCGTGTCAAAATCACGTTTTTATAACACGTGACATGCCGCGAGCACGTGTACGAGGTTTTTCATAGCATATCTGTGTGAATGGTTAAAGAATTTACCATCTTTTTGGTAAAATATAATACTAGTAGCACTGAAAAAAAATTAAAAAAAAATGTAAATAGTTAAATTAATTACATATTAATACTACTTTCTTATATACGAAAAAAAATATAATTTAATTAAGTTACGTAACCACAAAACTATTTACAAATATATTATTTGTAATAAAGCTGTTTCATTCAGTTTATTTTGTCAAAAACACAAAGTAAGATTTTTTTTTAGATTTCTAAATACATATTTCCTAGGGGTAAATTACTCCAAACGTATGGCAGCACAACTTTTAATATATATTATCTGTGCCACAGATACAGGTCTGTTGGTTCTCGAAGCCGTTTCCAGTACATTCGGTTATGTTCGAGAGGCTTCGGGAATGTTCGGTACAAGTGAATTATCTGTATGTGTATACTATACTGTAACTGCAGTTTCGCGCTTAAACGCGATAACGCTGTATTGTTTGTTTTATTAATGTTTTACAGTGATTTTATTGTTTTTGTTTTTTTTATATTATCTTAGATAGTTTAGGTTATTTATATTAGTGTATGTTAGTGTATTTTCGTGATTGGAGATTTATTTTAAATAAACAAAACATGTGACATTATTTTTTATATATTCTAGTATTGAACTTCCATTTATACATATCTACCTATATAAACCTTTTATATGTACAAACCGCTTATACCAAAAAGTACTTTTTCAATCTATAGAAAATAGATAACTAGGTAAATGAGTTAAAAGAAAAACCCCATAATATCTATCCAAGTGCATGGTATTTTCTAAGAATTGAGGCGTTTCACTTGAGGCGTTTATTTCCTTTTATTGTTTATTCCGAGTATTAGATACTCGGAACACACGTATACATAGCATATTAAATGTTAATATTGTCCAATATCCATAACTGGGAAAATAAATGAATGATACTTAATAATTTTGCTGGCTTCCCCACAAAATAATTCAATTAAAAATAAAGAATTTTGAATAATATAGATTATGGAGAAAAGAAACTACTTGTACTAAGCGTTCAATGGATCCATGTTTCTCATCGCGGTGAGTGGTAGCAACTGGCAATTCAAGTGTAGGTGTAAGCATCCTCTTATATGCGTATTAACACTCACCTCCGAATGATTCTAGTAGTGCCGACTTCGAAGTATCTACATTCTAGAATGAGTTGATGATAGTTATATACAGGGTAAGGTAAAGCAGTAAAAACAAAAGTTATTGACAATTTCATTTATTATTTATAAATTTATATGAATTTTAAATAAACCTTCCAAAATGTTTTTTAATGGAAAAACAAAACTATATTTAAACGATATTATTTGTTTACCATGTAAAGGAAGTGAATTTTCCAGAGTAGTTATTATATATAACTATAAAAACAAATATATATAAAATAAAAAAAATAATTCTCACAGAAAGTGGAATAATCCGTGAAAAGTAGAATTTGCCTGTCCCGACCAAAATGGGGACGTCTGACAACACTGCACTAGAAATATACATAGTTATATAAATTCATAAATTTCAAGATCAATATTTACTATCTTGTATTAATTATTAACGAGCATAAATATACCATAAAAATATTACCTAATCGATTTAATTTCATTTATATAACTTATAATAATGTTAATACTTTATCATTTTTTTTTTAATTTTTTTTTTAACTTCTCGACATGACATAATACATAACAGTAATTAATAAATTACTTCAATCACACATTTTTGACTTGCAAAATGAATTTGTATTTTCTATGAAGAAGTATTTATATCTATGTTTTTTTTGTATATTTACGTACTTATACGTACGTACGATACTTTAAACAAGTAATAATAATAAAACATTTATTTATATATAGTGATAATTCCATTCTCCAAACTCAAACAAATTAAATATTGAATGGCGAAATTTAACGCCATATTTCCTATATACAAGATGGTGAAATAATGATTTAAATATAAATTACTCCTAGCGGAATCGTACCCACAACCACTTTGGTTTAGCCAACTGCGATATGACAAAATAAATAATAATAATATGAAATTATCAAATTAACCATTTTAAAACAAACCGGACAAGCGCAAGTCGGGCTACCCAATGCTTCCGTGCCAAAATTGGTCTTGAGCTTTTTCTGAAATTCAGGCTTTCATCGGATAACTCACTTGAACTTGGCTTTAATACCAAAGTTTCAAGGCTTCACTTTTAAGGCTTTTAACATTTAGGAGTTATCGACAAATATATAGTTGAGGCCAGTCGTGGCGCAGCGGCACGAGGTGTGACTGTAAAACCGACTGGTTGTGTGTTCAATCCCCACTCGAGGAGATGAAATATTTACTTAAATTTATATTTCTATTTCTTCGATCTGGTAAAATGCGGCGTTGAGTTCTGTCACTCAACACTCAATGCCTTCAGAATTCGGCAGAAAGTGGGGAACGGAATGTCTAATTGTCTAGGTTCCCTCGGCCTACCCTGCTGTGTACGGGATACAGCGTGAAGCTGACAAAATCAAAGTCAAATAAATAAGAATTTCTTTTTTCCTTAAAAGTTACGGAACCCTAAAAAGCAACTTCACGCAGTTTCTTATATAGCAGGGTGGGCAGTGGGCACGCATATTTTCGAGACATTGTGTATTGTGGAGGCTGAAGTCAACGCCGTCCTTTGTCTACCAAAAGGGGATCAAATGAAAGTAATGTAAAAATTCCAAGTCATAAATCACACATACACATACACATACACACAATAAGAACCAACCCGCCTATTAGGTGAAAGTATCGCAATGTCATTCACTAGTCACTACCCACGCGTTTCCAGGAAAACATAAATATTTAATACCTACCTACTACACTTCGGAACAGAAAGTGCTATTTTATTATAACTATAAAGAAGATAATGTATTATAGTGAATGGTACGTACGTGGCACAGATACTGACTATACTCGCTTTGGTAACGGTATTCAATTCCTACTCGGGGGAAATTTAAACAAATTTAAATATAAGTATATTTTAGACAAAAATGAAGGTAGAGAACCAAAGATTTTTTCTCTAAATCCTAGGAGGATACAGTACAAAATCGGATAAATCTATAAATATACATAAATAACAGGACCGTAATTAGTACATTCACATATACCGAACTGCCGACCTAATTAAAAGTTAGCGTTCTATTTATGACTAAGGGAATGTAGAGTCGCTAAAATATTTGTGAATAATGGATTGAAATATTTTTTTTTATTTCTTTTTTAAATAATCTCCTTTGTTATTTCATAGCAAGCAGTTATTTCAAAGAAAAATGTTATGGAAATATATTTAATAAAATCTTGTAGGACTAAGAATACTCCGTGTATTTTAATGTTGATTGACATATTAATGTTGTTGGTTCAATTGTGATTCTAAATTGTCTGTTTATAACCTCTTTGAATAACACCATTGTATCAAAGTAATTGATTGAATTATAACTTCTTATAAGGAAACTTAGACCTTTTTAAAAATATCAAAAAAAAATTAAAAGTAGGCAAAACTTTTAGCGTAGATATTAAAAAGTCTTATTAATTTTCTTTTTTTTTTCTCGTGAATTTAGATATCTTATAAAAAATATTTATTCAGATCCGACTGAGATTATCCCGTTCAAATAAAGACACTCTTTAGCTGTATTATATTATTATAGAGAGGGCAAATTTTCCTTTCCTAATACATATTTAAAAAAGTTCAATGGACAGTCAGTTGCAAATCATTAAATGTTTATTAGTAATACATATGTAAATAAATTTTGAAGTTCAATATCCTGCATGTTGATTCAGTGTAACCGCGTGGTAATGGGGTTCATTGATTTTCTGCGTAATTTACTATAATAGAGACCCGTCAGTCAGTAAGCCCAGTTGTGCTCGTGGCGCATGGGCACAAGTGCGTGACTGTAAACGCGACAGGTTCAATTCCCACTCGAGGAAATTAAATATTTTTATGTCCTAGCTCTGGTAACGATGCAAGTCGCGGCGTCGAGTCCCGACATTCAACACGCAATGCCTGCAGCATTTGGCAGAAAGTGGGGGACGGGAGTATCTTATCTGCCTACCATATTATGTGCGGGATGAAGTGTGAAACAAAAAAAATCAAAATTAGTCTGGAATCATTATAATATTTGCTAAATAAATATTAAATTTGTATTTCCTATGGCTAATTATTTTATAAAATATATAAATAAATACAAAAAGAACTTTGTATATAAGTATTTTAACATAGTATATAAATAAAATACTTTCAATACTCTATGAAATATCGGACATTGTCGTGCTTTATAAATATTCGACTCACACCTACCGGTTGTAAAAATAAAAATTTGTACAGATAAATTCTCTTCCTGAAACAAAAACCACACAATAAAACACAAAATACGGAAATTTACTTTTCTTTTATTTTTATAATACATTTTTTTACTTTAGAATCATCTGAAACTTCTGGAATATAGTGAATAGAAATTCGGCAATGAAGACGCGGTCAATGATCTCTGTTCTATGACCGATGTGGTTTAAATTGAAGCAATATAGATAATTAATTGTTTTTTATTAATTATATATAGTTTTTTATTATATATATTTTAACTTTAAGTAAAACAGAGAAAGTTTATTTTTGTATATTGTATTGTTAATATTGAATGGAAAAAGAATATGACAAAATTTGCAAAATTATTTTATACGTACGAGGAAGTAAGATAATGGCGACCGATATCTGGTCAATGAGTCACGTTTAAACAATGATATTTTCATGAAGATTTTTTTTGTTGTTTCAAAACAATCCATCTTAAGCGGATATGCCTTTTATATGGGTTCATTATTTATTTTTAACATAATAAGTATTATTAAACCAATAAATAATATTGTTTCAAAGTTAGATAAATTCAAAATGTTTAATTTACTAAAATAATTAATATCTGTTCCCCAATCAAGATGCAATTTTTCTAACATTGCATGGTTAGTAACGAAATTCAATAACACGTTTTGTCTTCTTACAAGATAGAGCAAAGAGATGTCAATAACTGACTCCCCTAGGTGACTAAGTAAGAGTACTCCATAGAGATACTCCATATTGATATAACTTTTTTATTTATGAACCGATCAAAAAAATAATCACTAAAATACAATAAACAAAACTGAATTTAAATCGGTATAAGTATTTCTTAGGTTAACGTAGGTACACAAGCGCACAAACAAACAGACAAACCCACAGGAAGATAAATATTTAAAAAATCATTGTTTTGGATTCTTCTAAATATTTAAATGTCCCCAAATTTTTTTTTTCATATTCCTATATCTTTCACGTGCAGACACTGATCAGTTAAGATTTTATTTACAAGTAAAGTAAGACCTATAGATTTCATTTACAGGAATAATAGACTCAAACAAAACAAACATATTATTTCTTTAACCTTCAGTGAAATGTAGATGTCAACGAGTAGGTATAATAAAAAACCCACCTATTAGAGTAGTTAAAGAAATTAAAACATTATCACCATATAGAAAGGAAAGCGTGCAAAAATGTATGCACTGTAACAGCGTACGTGCTTATTTTGTTACGATTTAATCTACAAGAGAGGGTCGCCAAGTTACATTGCGTTATGCAATTATAGATTCTTCTAGAATAACATTGTTATTAATGTTTATGTGACGTTTGGCAACTGCAACCGATTGAACAGCAATAATGAAGTACAGATTTTTTAATTCACATAGATTTCGTACTAAATTTCGTATTACATTTCGTGCATTAGATATCATTACTAATACTTTTTTTTGCTTTATCTTGTATCTTGCATATGGCAGGCAAATCAGATAACCTAATGTCAAGATACTTCCTCACGCACAGCCAAATTGCTCGTTGATTAACTGAGCTCAACGCTGCGCAGTGTCTTGTTGTCGGAGCGAAGAAATGAAAATAATTAATATCTTTGAGTGGAAATCGAATCAACAACCGTTTCTCTAACAGTCAGACGCTGTGCCGCTGCACCACGACGGCCTCACCAACTATTATAATCTGTGAAAATGATATATATATATATATATATATATATATATATATATATATATATATATATATATATCATTTTCACATTTCATTTTCATTTTCATATAATTAGGTAAGTCGAAAATAAAGATAAGATAATAAATTATTCCATTTTTTAATATCCGTTATATTAATAAAGTTTTACTTCGTCTAATCAGACTCAGGAAATATTTACTTCCGTCTTTAGCGATTTGTAACGACGACCGCGGGTCGATTCGGCTTCTACTGTACCATGTTGACATCAAAGGCGTGACAATGATTATTTTGCCTTTCCCAATTAACATTGTCAGTTGCTAAAAGAGACAGTCACTAGAAAGTCTGGAGCGCATTTCAATTGCAGAGTGTTAAGACACTCCGTTCTTTTTTCTGTTTTTTTCGCCGACTTTTCGGGACATTGTTTCGTATACCAGAGCGAGGAAATAAAAACAATTAAGTAAGTCCCAGTAGTGGAATTTGAAGTCTCAATCGTCACGATTGCAGTTTGACGATTTGCCGCTAAACCATTATTTAATTATATAATACATTTATTATTATTTAACATTATCATGAGATGTGAAAAAGGAACATCGGTAGAGCAGCGCGGGGGCGTCGGCGCCGCGGATATTTTTACTAGTGACGCCTAACTATTCTGTACGTCCACTAAGAACACGAATGTTAAACAAATGCAAGTTAAATAGTTTTATTATTTTTTTCACTTATCTTGTTACATTATGTGGAGCCTGAGAGAGAGATCTTGTTAGTGATAAAACGTAGTGTTTTATTATTTTGTGTCCACCGGACCGGACCAATTTTAACGTTTTCTTAATATTCTTTTTGTTTGTATCTTTTTCTATCGAGAGGTAGTCCTTTACTTCTACTACTTCCGGGTACACCGCCCAAGTGGAGACTAAACCGAGTTGCCCGTTGTCAACCGCCACTGGCGAGGGCTGCAGATATCAATTGATTTTTCTGTAAATTCTGGCGTATCTATTGTGCCTAACTGAACCAAAAGTATTTTTACAATTGCGGCATGTTTTGATTGACTAATTCTTCACATACGACATATTCTTTACCTTTACGCGTTATACTCGTATATAGCAG
>DWMY01003027.1:0-10808 GCA_018249775.1 Heliconius hecalesia formosus
GGTTCCCAGGTTCCCACTGTCTACCCTGTAATGTGATTGAAGCAAAAAATTAATAAATATTAATCCATAAAATGTAAAATTAATAATATAAAAACCGCCATCTCCTCTGACGTGTACCGCGCGCGTCAGTGTGCGCGTGAGTCGCGTGACACGCCTCGAGCTGCTGCTTTGGTGGAGCTTAACTTATCGTCTCTCTCTGTTAGTACAAGTAATGAACTGTAATGGAGCAGCGCGATCGCGACGATTGTTGGTTCAATTCCTACTCGAGGAAATGAAATATTTAAAATTTTCATTTCCTCGCTCTGACAACGAGAAAAAGTACGCCGACTAAATTCGCCATTCAATACGCTATTCAAGTAGAATTTGCCAGAAAATGATAAACGGAGTGGCTTAAAACTAGGCTTCCAAGTTCCCTCCATCTCTGATACAGTGTGAAACTTCAAAAATTACATGTTTAATTTTTTTAACGCCAAATTACTACTGTAGTTCCACAATAGTTAATATCAATGAAACCAGCCTCCGTTACAGGAATTTAAAACAAGAACCAGGAGACCAGTCGCGGCGCAGGAGCACAAAGTGTGACTGTAAATGCGACTAGTTACGGGTTCGATTCACACTCAAGGAAATGGCATATTTAATATTTTCACTCAACACACAATGCCTCATTTTTTTATACGTTTTCTAAAAAAGTATTATTCTCTCCCAAGACTGGGATGACACTGAAAATTTAAAAAAAAATTGCACTAATTTATATTATTTCTTTATTTTCAGACTTTGCTGATAATAGAGAATAGAAAGAGCAAGAGATTGCATATAAATCAGAAAAATTACAAGGAATATCCTGAACCTAAGTCTTATTTTAATAAAAATATTTTTACACGTAAGTACTCTAGTAATATATTCAATACGTCCTGGTGCAGGGGACAACGTCTGATGGTGAACGAGTGTTGTGGGTTCATATACAATCGGGGGCACGACTATGTACTCGTATATTTAAATTATTTTCATTGTCCCGCTCTGGTTGATAATGCAAGACGTTGAGATCCGCTACTCAACACGCTCTCTCGAAAGATGTACGGTGCGTGAGGAACGGCGTATTTTACAACTAGGTTTCCTTTGTCTCACCCGCTTAGTGCAGGATACAGCACGAAGCAAAAGAAAAAGTGAAACGAGTAAAAAGTCAAAAATTAAAAAGATTGAATAAAGCGCCACGTAACTCAACGCCGCACTTTGTCTTGTCAGATTAGTCCAAGTTAATGGAATATTGTTTAACTGATGTAAGTTACAGTAAATTACTGAATCATATAACCAAAATGAATACAGAATTGAACCCACCTCTAATGTCTTTATTAGTTTAGTAACAAAACACTACAAAGAACACACATACTCGTTTCTATAAATAATTAAAACACCAACCATATTAAAACAGTATTTTTCTTCAGTAACCCGAGCCAAATACCAAAGTAGTGACAATTTAAAGCCGGAGCAAGTCGATCATCCGTCTAGACGGCCACCCCCACCCCCTGACACCCCCAACACCCCCCGACACCCCCTGACACCCCCTGACACCCTCTGACTCCCACCCCCAAGTCTAGACAGACAGTAGACAGGTATTTTTAGCATTAAACTTAGAATGAACAATTGTAATGTTGACTATTGCCCTTTTAAGTTTGATGTACGGAGAGGTACAGACACATACATCTCTGTATATATATATGAGGACAAGCTAAAGTTATATCATGTTAGAGTTAAGCTAACTAATATATAAATTCTATTCAAGAATACTATAATTATGTTTTTTATGTCCCGCATATAGCTAACCTAGTGTCACGACACTCCATTCACCACTTTTTACCGAATTTACAAGTTATTGCGTATTAAGCGGCGGTACTGAACGCCCCGCTTCCCTGAGTGCGACACTATAGTAATATATGCTGAAATAAAATGAAAGCACTAAACTACAAAATGAAACAACTATACAAAATACAAAACAAAGATTAAAATAAAATATAAAACATATAAAAAATTTCAATAAAATTTTAAATTATAAAAAACGCGACGATGTGGGTTCGATTCCCTTTCAGGGGATAATTAAGTAATTTTCGTATCCCGTTCTGGTAGACTAAAGTTGAACTTTGCCCGTAGGTGCCTCGTACATACATATGTACGAGAACGGGGACGTCTTATATTCCACACACATTCAAAATTTCTGGCGACCACTAGTAGTAAAAATAAAATATACAAAAAAATCCCATATTTCTGTAAACAATTTTATTATTGTTTAATAAAATAACTATAAACCAAATTAACTGTATCTTAAACTGGTATAAAAAGTGGTTTTTGACGGTTTTATATAATAAAAAAGCTACCATTTTGCTTCGTAGGTAGGTACATGCGAGTACATCTGTCGGGTCTCTCGCGGGGCTTTTGTGTTTTTTTAAGAAAAAATATGTGTCTTGTGTGCGTCGTAACTAGGTTTTTCGCGATACACCTGTTTAGTTAAAATGATTTGTGATTTATTTAATTTAAGATGTAACTATAAAAGCGACGGTTGTGGGTTCGATTCTTATTCAGGTAAGCTCCACCAATAAATATATGTGTGATAAACGGAGTTACCTCTGCCTACCCTGCTATTCCTATATCGTTGTGAGTTTATATAGAACGTCTCTTAAACTAATATCTTAAAAGATATTCTTTCTTTTATTTTTTACCAAAAAAATTGGCGAATCACTATACCTTTTGTGTTGTGACTCAAATGCCCTTTTTAAGAGATCTTTTAACTGATTTTCTCCCTTAAAATTTACTTCCGGTAACGGTTTTAGGGTAAAAATGGATTTTTTGAAAGTGTTTTGTTGTTTTTTTTGTTAATTTCAAATATTTTTTTTTTCATTTCTTCACTCTGGTAACAAGACATAGCGCGGTGGTAAGTTCCACCACTCAACACGTAATTTCCCGGAAATTGGGCAGCACATGGGAACCGGAGTGTCTAACACTAAATTTCTTATACGTATGCTATATGCAGATGCAGCGTGAATCTACAGAGGGATCCTAGTACTAAGACACCGTCCGTCTCCAATAATTAATTTAGTATAATAGTCAATATGTTCTCAATATATATTTTTTCTAGTTTCAGGTCTTCATAACAATACGATGGGACTTAAAAGCTGATATTTATGAAAAAAAAATAACGCACGATATTTTTAAAGTGCTAATCAAAAATCGGTAATGAAAGGGATGAGGGAAGTATGAAAAATGTAAAAGAAATAACGCGGTAAGTGTCAGTGGGTGGGTACAGGCGAGTACAGGCGAGTACAGGCGAGTACAGGCGAGTACAGGCGAGTACAAGCGAGTACAGGCGAGTACAGGCGAGTACAGTCGGGTAATATATTATTGAGTTCTGCCTTCTTTTTTTATCCAACAAAAAAACAGACTTCTTCGGTGTTTCTGTTATAAAAGCAATGATCTCGTACCTATAGAGTATTGAAATTTTGGATGTATTTGGTTAGAGAGTTAGGAGGGTATAACTAAACATACCAACAAGATGTTGTATTTTATATATTGTAAATGCTACATACATTATACGTTAAACAAATGTAAATTTCCATACCTTGGTTTTTATTGTTTTTTTTTTTCAATTGTATTGCCAGCTCAATTATTTTTTATCTATAATTTGTTCTTTTTATTTTTTTATAGCATTTCCAAGCAAAAATGTTTTTTTTGGAGATGCTAGGTTTAGCTTTGGCCGCCTCAACTGGAACCCGTACATCCAAACTTGTGCGCTTAGAGACGGTTTGACGCAACTGCGACTGTTCCGTCGCATGGCGTCACGACAAAAATGTCTTACGTACATTAATGGAAAGAGTCGTGCGACAGTTTAGTCTGGAAGCGTTACCCACAAGTTTGGTGATACGCGGGCAAGTTGTGGTGGGAATTCGACGCCTCTTCAGTTCGTTTTGTTTATTATTTTTATCTCTATTGCGTGCCTGAGTTTATATTGAATTTGTTATGTGTTATGTTTTTAGTTGTCGCAAGGTTTTTGGAAATATAAATAGAAATATATACCAATGTAACTAGATTTAAGTAGACTTAAGACAATAAAGTGTAATCCTATCATTTTGATTGCATATCGAACTGGTAGGAAAATAAAAATAAACGCCAATTAAATGAAACGGAACTAAACGTGGTTAGGTTTATTACGTATATGTTCCTTTAGACTCAGTCGTTACGGGTTCCAGGGTGAAGATTTTAGGTCCATTTCCGGCGGTTGGAGTAGAAGACTCAAGGTGCGGCCACGTCGCCGGCGGGGTGAGGTAGTAGGTTGTATAGTACTGTATTACAACACTTGGGAGAGACTGTATAGCCTGCTAACTTTCCCGGCCGACGACAGAGCGACGTTGTTCATTGAAAAGAGAAAAATTGAAGAAATTTTTATTTTCATATCTTTTGTTTTTGTGTATCTGTGTTAGTTCGGGCATTGTAGCGCTGAACATGCGTCAGGAGATTAGCTATCTTGGATTTGAAAATGACATGAAATATTAATATACTGATTTTACCCAGTTTTATTTATTTATTTAACACTTTAAAATTACATTTTCTCTTGAGTTTTCACTGCTTTTTTCACAAATTTCAAATGAATAAAAATTTTGATTGAGACCGTCATGGCAACGGTTGTGGGTTTCAATCCCACTCGGGGAAATGAAATATTTTTCTCTCGGGTAATATGACAAACCGTGGCGTTGAGTTAACCCCTAACCCAACATTCAACGTCTCGAAGCTTGGGCGGTGCGTGGGGAACAGTATCTTAACACTGGGTTCCTTCTGCCTACTCTGTCATATGCGGGGAAGAGCGTGAACTAAAAATAGAATATTAATATTCTATAATATGAAAATTATAAAACAATATTTAAATATAAGAAATTAACTTATAAATGATAATTTTTTCAGCTTCACGCATGTAGGCAGAGGTAGCCTACTGTTAAGACAAGTGCGAATTGAGTGGCGTAACTCAACGCCGCACCTTGCCTCCAGACAGACACCAGAGCGATGAAATGAAAATAGAAATAAATATAAGCATAGATCAGAATCGATTCCGTGTCGATGTAGAGGCCTCCCTGAGGACTGACAATACTTGCGTTTTAACGTTAATTGATGATATCCTTCCAGTTAATTAATATTATTTAAAAAAACGTTTCTTTATTAGTATTATATTTATCACAACATATTATAAAATAACAACGATATAGTATAGTATAGCGCTGTGCCATTGCACCACAATGCCTGATTTTGTATTAAATGATAATTATTCGAATATAAATTTCTGTTGATTTATGTATGTATTTAAAGTTATAAATGAGACCACAGTGGTGCATTCGAATAGTGGCCCACAGTAATGGCAATGGCTGTAGGTTCGATTCCGACTCGCTGATTTTATATTTTATTTTATTTATATTGTATATTTTATTTTAGATACAGCTAAGATGTAGAATTACTTAAATATTAATTACGTGTATCAAACATTTTATATTTTATCTATGCATATATAGATAGAGATAGAGGTTGTGGGTTCGATTCCCAGTCGAGGATATGAAATATTTAATATTTTCATTTCTTCGCTGGTGTTGAGGCACAACGCGTCGTTGAGTTCCCCCACTCAACACATAATGCCTCAGACTGGGTAAAAATTTGGAACGGAGTGTCTTAGCACTAGATTCCTTCTCTTCCCTCTCCTGATCTCCTTATCCTGCTGTTTGAGAGATAGAAAGATCCTTGTTATTTATTTTTATTATTATATTTTTATTTCAAATATTTCATCTGATTATCCTGCTTTATGCGGAATACAAGTGAAAAAAAAAAACGATTTATAAATGTACTCAATAAATTGCAATTATAGAAAAAATAAACGACTCTTTGTTAATTTTTTTTATTTTTATAAGTTTGAAAATATAAAAACATATTTATATTATTTTTGTGTTTTATTTTTCTTCTCCTTCATGGCCCTATTTAATAAAGGGAAAAAATATGCACTGAATTAGTTACTAATCTTCTAAGGTAAAAGTGAATTAATTTTTTTTAAACATTTTTAAAGTGTTATTCCACACTTAGGAAAGAAAAATACTTATTTAGAAAACGTATAAAAATTTTTAGGTAGCGGATTTTGAACCCGCGGCTCTTAGAAATTATCGGTTTCTTAAAGGCGTGTTCAAATTCCGCTACGTTCAAATTTTCATATGTTTTTTAAATAAGTGTAATATAGAGGGTATTATAGCGCAGACGCACAAGCGTGCGACTGCAAACGCGACTGTTGTGGATTCGATTCCCACACGGGAGAATTAAAACTTGATATTTTTCTTACCCCGCTCTGGTAACGAGGCAAAGCGCTGCATTGATTTAAGCCACTTACCGGACAATGCCTCGAGAATTTGGCGGAAAGTGGAGAAGGGAAGTATCTTAATGGAAATGGAATGTCATAACACTAAGTTCCCAGGTACCCTCTGTCTGCTTTGTGCGGAATAAAGCTAAAAAAAGATGGTGTCCCTCGTGGCGCCGATTGCAAAAAAGATGCATTTG
This sequence comes from Heliconius hecalesia formosus, assembly GCA_018249775.1. Taxonomy (NCBI): domain Eukaryota; kingdom Metazoa; phylum Arthropoda; class Insecta; order Lepidoptera; family Nymphalidae; genus Heliconius; species Heliconius hecalesia. Next base: position 6,568 of record DWMY01003027.1, read on the forward strand.
GGTTAGATTCCCAATGGGGGAAATGAGATATTACCATTTTTCTGGTCTGATTGACGAAGTGCAGCGCTTAGCACACTGTCTAGAACAGATGGAACGGACCGCTATATGCGGAACAAAACGTGAGGCTAAAAAATAAAAACATAAACAATATATATATATATATATATTATATTATATATATATATATATATATATATATATATATATATATATATATATATATATATATATATATATATATATATATAAAATGCATTTACCGCCTTTTGTGCATTTTGTTTTTATCATATTTTATATGTGTATCTATTGTGGTGTACAAATAAAGTAATAATAATAATAACATTTACGTATGTTCCCTTCATTCCGTTTCCGTTTTTTCTAAATAAAAAAAATAGTAAATTTAGGTGATGATTGTAGGTTTAAATCCCATTAATAGGTAGTTTTAATGTACACATAAAATATAATATATTAATATTCTCATTACCTGGCAACTGTTTTTTTTAGATTCTCCTGTTGTGTTCCGGAAAGTGGGGCGCGGAGTGTCTGCCTGCCGTGCTGCGTAAATACTATACCGTTTTTATTAATTACATTCATTGTCAAGTAAAGTTTTATAAAACCCATCAACAAAAAAGTGTTAAGCACGTGTTAGTACATAAACATACTTGTAGTTTAATCAACTACGACGACAACAAGAGATTATGGGTTCAAATCCAAGAAAAAATATAAATTTTAAAAGTTTTGTACGAAATAATTTTATTACTAAATCGAGGTCAAAAACTCCTCTCTGCGCACAAACGAGCACATTTTTGCACAACTTTTTAAAAAACGCGCGACAAAAACACACAAAGGGTGCATTGTATGGGGTAGGATTAACTTTCAATGCAATCTATATATTCTTTTTTATTATTTTCACTTTATTTCACACCTGGCTTATTGGGCCTATTATATTAAATGTACAAAAAACTTTAAAAAAAGATGAACGTAACAAAGTTGATTGAAAGGATAAAATAAAATGGAGGAATTCTATAATACAAGCACAGGGTATAGTGACATCTGTACTGGAAAGTGCTATACATAGATTTCAATAATATTAATGCTTTAGGGAGACCATAGTGTCGAGACACTCCGTTCTCCGATTTTTGCCCGAATTCGTGGTCTTGAAGTGGCGCCCTTTGTCTACTACAGCAGAGAAATTATTTAAATACAATCTTTGCCCTTAGTGGGGATCGAAGCCACAACTACCATGTTTACAGTAAGACGTTGTCCACTGTGCTATGACGACGCCTCAATAAATAGAAATAAATTAATAGTTTAACAAAGTAAAAACATCCTTTAACTTACTGCCGAATGTAAGGACCATAAACTCGATGTGCTTAGTAGCAGGCGGTCCGAGGTTCCTTCAGCTATCAGACCAGCTCGATGGTACAACCATATTGTATTGTATTATAGATTAGATGAATCTACGTAAATAATACAACGATTAGAACTAGAAGTGCGTCTAATTCAGATTAGATCTAGTCTTGATCTAGTTAAGGCTCGAACTAATGAAAGCGGAACGAAGCCACTACCATTAGAGACGTCTCTCCTGGAAGCTCACAGTTTGATTTCAACTAGGGCTTCCAATGACTCCGGCATATACGCGGGACTCGCGGGACCCACGGGACTCCGAACACGGCCGCAGGGAACTAAACATTTTGTATGACGTTTGATCAGAATGAAGTTCAATCCTTTACATTGAACGACAACATCGCAGCAACACATGCTCAATTAAACACTGGTAAAGTCATCTAACTAAAACATTTAGTTAACATTATCATCAACTGTAATAAAAAAGATCAAGCGAATAGTTCCGTCAACATTCAGTTGAAAATGTGTTTAGTTTTCGTTTTAAAACAAGCTGTGCTCGCGGCTTCGTCTGCACGGGAGACAATAAAATATAATTATGACTATATGCTAGAGGCACCACGAATTTGAAGTTTGTCAAAACGTAGCCCGCTCTTTTCTTACTCTTTTTGTTAAAATTTTAGAAAGATTTTTTTCCAGCTTCACGTTGTGTCCTCCACACGGCTAGGTAGGTAAAAGGAGCATAGTGTTAAGACACTACGCGCTTTGTCTCGACAAAGAAACTAAATTATTAAATTTTTGATTTCCCTATCTGGGGATCGAACCACAACCAATCGCGTTTGCAGTCACACACACTTGTGCCCCTGCGCCATGAATGGCCTCAATCATATATATTTTTTTTTCATTATACAAATTATTATTTTACAGATTTTCTGTGTACAGTTAATTTTGTGGAACAAAATACTTTAAAATTTTATATTTATAAAGCGATTCTTATAAGCCATTAGCCGTGCACAAATAGATAAATAAAACAGGTAAACATTTTAAGCCCACTCACCCACCAAAAACATTTTTTGGTAATATGACGCCAAGAAGATGGACTGTCACCTGCACTGTCAATAATTTATGAGATCTCATGTGGAGCCAAGTTTCTATCTCTATACACACTACACTGTACTAGCTGCAGCTTCTCATCCTCTCACCTCACTCGAAATGTGTGTCCTTAGATGCATATTGTTGCCAATTGACTACATCCATTTTTACCAACGTGTGTTGTAACGTACCAACTAAAAGTCGTAATTTCAATTATGAAGTTTCTAAAAAGATAGTGATTTTTCTAATGGGAAAAAAGTCACCTACAGTTCGTTATCAAGTAAACTATTAATATATTATGTTGTTGTATTTCAATATTACATCAAATACAGTCCAGATTTTTGGAAAATACTGTATACAAATGCATATTTTAGACATTAAGCAAAATAAACAATTATAAAAAAATGTTTTTGTTGTTAGGGCATTTAGCTCACTTTACTTGGCGTTTTAGGATTCCTAGATAGTCAAAAGATGACGAAATGAAGGATAGGTATACAGTGAAGAATTGTTCTGTCCTGCTAATAGCGCCTAGGAAAGAGTTACTAACTAACATTATGAGAAGAGTTGATGTCATAGACAATTTTTTGAAAAGATAAAGGTAAAATTAGAATCAAAAGTGAAATATTGGATTATTTTATCCAATCATTGGCGTGGCAGTCAACATTTTTTTAGTATTGTATTATAAAATAACCCAGTCCTACTTTAGGAGACTCTAGTCTAGACTCTAGATCTATATTCAAACTTGCTTAGAAACTAAGCTAGGAAGCTATTCGAGCAATAATATAGAATAAGAGATCGAAGCGAAAATACTGAGGAGTCACTTAACCTGTGCAGCTAGAGAAACCACTATTCTCTAGCTGATAGTACAGATCATGATGGAAAAAGAAGCAGAACTAAACATAGATGTAACTTCCAGAAGGCAAGGACTTCACGGACTGAGTGCATCAAAAACAAGGTTGCTTTGTGTAATAGCAAAAATTGGAATTGTTTTGCTCAATTTTATTCATGAATAATAATGAAACATCAGTCTCGTATATTAAGGAATAAAATATATATTAAATTTTATTATTTGTTTTATTTATACTTACATCTTCAATAAATTTAGCAAAAAACGGATATTGTTGCCAAAAACCTACATACCATATTTTTCTAAATATATATTATACGATTCTTTCAATTCAAAACAAAAAATCATGCATTTAAGGCACCATTCGTTCTTATGTAAATAAACTACTTCAAAATTCTTATACGCTAGTTATGTTGTAGCTTAGATTTTAGAAGTTAGTAAATAATCACGTGAATGATAGCTGTGTGTTATTGTGATCACAGATAGATTGTCAGACATTAAAAAACCTTAACACAAAAAAATCTATTTAAAATATTGTTATTTTTACTTATACTAGAGACATCTAGTGTGTCTAAAACACTTAAGTGCCGCCATCTCGTGTCAAATAGAGCTACGTAGGAAATAGTACAGATTATAAAAATATATTTATACATAATTTAAATATTTTTTCTTTAGAATGCGTAAGGAAATGTAAAATGAAAAAATATATTACTGTTTTTCAAAATAAATTAAACCAAAAATATCTTAGATATAAAAAATGCACAGATATCAGTGATGAGAATATGAAAATTGATTGTCAACTACAGATTGCTAGAAAATAGATACAATAAGAAAAATACAATTATGAAACCCTAGACTGTTTTCAGCATTTATTTACGTGAATTTATTATTATAAACAATTATTTTTTATTAAATAATAAAATATACATTATCTGACTCTGGCTTATGACTCATTTAT
>DWMY01003028.1:0-10807 GCA_018249775.1 Heliconius hecalesia formosus
AAAAAGAAGAATAATGTATGGATGGCCTCTAATAAAACATGGACTGGATCCGTTGCTTAATAAACCTACCTAGCTGCTCATTCATCTTAAACTTACACTAATATTTACAAGATATTGGACCCCATATTTACATTTAAAATAAAATAAATAGTTAAATATTATAATATGATCTTTCGGTGGAATTATATAAAATGAATTTTCCTAATATCACAGTTTAAAATGTAGTCTTAAAGATGTGTTTCTCGAAGTCTATGTTAGGTTTTCTAGAAGGGCCAGGTTCATGGAAGGACCTTTGTACTTCGCCGAGGGAGGCTCTTTTCATGATGCCATTTCTCAGGGGAATGATCGTAGCGTTTGGAGGTCTAGTGTTAGCCCTTAGGGAATGTGTCCTATATACAGGTTTTATAAGTCTATTCGGAGCAACTCCAACTATACTATGTCTTGAAAATGGCGCGTAAGAAAATGGCGTCCGTGGTATTTCGTAACCGTCACTGACGGTATTGGCGGGGGAGTCGCTGTCGTACATGAGTTCTAAATATTTGGGTGTTCTTTGTGGCAATAAGCGCGAGGGCTCCATTTCGTGCTCTGGGAAATCTTCATCTGTTGATAGAAAATATATAATTTCAGTTCAGTTATTTAAAAATATTGAAATTGCATAACACTTGTAAAAAAATATATTATTTAAAAAAAAAAACATGTGTTATGTAGTATTACGTGTCATGTACTTAGTTATAAAATACAAAAAATATTTTTAAAAAAATCTGCGGAGAAAACCTGAATAAAATATTGACAATTCCAATAATATTCTGTAATATATAAAAAAATTAAAATTAGCTTCACGCTTTATCCCGCACACAGCAGGGTAGGCAGAGGGAACCTAGTGTTAAGACACTCCGTTCCCCACTTTCTGCCGAATTCTGGAGGCATTGCGTGTTGAGTGGCAGAACTCAACGCCGCGATCGAACCCACAACCAGTCGGTTTTGCAGTCACACCTCGTGCCGCTGCGCCACGACCGGCCTCAGAAATATGAAATTCAAAAATAATATGTGTGACTGTAAAATCGACCGGATGTGGGTTTGATCCCTTCTCAGAGATCCCATCTCGATGAGATGAAATATTTATGTACATTTATATTTTCATTTCTTCACTCTGGTGTCGAGGCAAAGTGCGGCGTTGAGTTCCGCCACTCAACAAACAATGCCTGCATAACTCTGCAGAAAGTGGGAAACGGAGTGTCTTAACACTAGGTTCTCTCTGCCCACCCTGTTGTGTGCAGGATAAAGTGTGAAGCTGATTTGTTTTTAAATAATAATTATTTTTAACTAACCCAAAGCGTTGTCATTCTCGTCCAGTAGGTAGGTTCGGTTGTCGACAGCATCTGAACATGCGGCCATGCAACATATCGTTTTAGTTAGGATAATTTATGATCTTATTTGATAATGATATTAAAATAGGTAATTTAGTCACAATTTTAATAAAATTTCGTTTTTAACATGCTAGTATGAGGTTGCAATGAGTACATGCTTTATGAGGCCCTTAAAGCCCTTAGGTAGTGTCATTTACTAAATATTTCTAACTTGTAATCAATTTTAAAACATCACAGAAAGGTGTAGCTTTTTGTTGGTGATATTTTATTATTGGGTAAGTTTATTTGCACGTTATCAAGATAATTTCCTCTAACCATTCTTTCTTTCGTGACGTTTCTAGGTCATCAAAATAGTCCTGAACACAAAAAACCGGACAAGCGCGAGTCGGGCTCTCCCACCGAGTGTTCCGTGCAAAAATAGAGATTTCCTCAGCCTTTTCTAAAATTCGTTAAAAGCTTTGCTGGAGCCCTTTCATCTGATACCTCTTGAACTAGCGACTTTAATGCCAAATTTTGCCCGCCTCTTACTGCTATTAATTTTTAAGATTTTAAATGTATAGTTTTCAGATTTTTCCTGTACTACTATAGTACCCTATTAATTTTGATTACCTTTATAGTGTCGAGATACGTGTTTTTTGTGATATAAACGGCTATATCTTTTTTTAAGTAAATGTAGAAATATCGATCGATCAGGAAATCATATAATAAATAATGATAAAGGCTCTTGACAGACAGACAGACGGACAACGAAGTTATCTTATAAGGGTTCCTCTTTGCTTAAAAGGTACGGAGCCCTAAAAAGCAAGTTTATTGAACGATTTTAACGATATAATATATCTACACACATATGTTGATAATTGGTAAGTATAACAATATCGAATGAGTAATAGCAAGCACGAAGGAGCAATCGAGGCAAGCAAAAGAGAAATGAATATAAACCACTTACCATCGCCTAGTAACGTAAGGTAATGCGGTGTTTGCTCCGCGCTGGCTGTTAATGTGATATTAGGCGAGGTTTTGTCCCTTAAAGTAGTCACTACTTCTAGACAGTGTCGGAATGAAGGTCGCGCCTCAGCTGAATAACTCCAGCACTTTTGTAGTAATTCATAGCTAAAAATGTATGGTTTGTATTATTTGTTTAATACATTAATTGTATTGTGTATATTGTGCTTAATATATTTTAGTCATTAATGATATAACCTCTAGTTCAATTAAATTTTAGTATAATTTTTTAGCGTCACGCTGTATCCCAAACACAGCAGGGTAGACAGAGGGAACCTAGTGTTAAGACACTTTCTTCCGCATTTTCCGCTGAATTCTGGAAGCGTTGAGTGGGGAAACTCAACACCGCTTTTTGCTTCGTTAACAGAGCGAAGAATAAGGAAATATAAAGTATTTCATTTCCTCGAGTGGGAATCGAACCCATAACCTGTCTTGCTTACTACAGTCACACTACCTATATTAAATTTAAGGTTAAAATGATTCTGGAAACATTAAATATTATTCTGTATACTATTGAAATAGGCAGCACTTTCAATATACAATACAATACAATAAGATATATTTCATCAACTCACAATGCAGAGGGACAGTTCGGCGGCCGATCTGGAGTACCGCCGGCGCGCACCAGCGCCAGCACTTGTCGGTTAGTGCGCGCGGGATAAGGCTGTTGGCCCAGTGATAACACCTGGAGAAAATACATTTTTATATTAAATCGTAATGATTGTTGCCTAGTTTATGTAAAAAATAAGTCTCGTAAATTAAACTTTTCCTGGTTTGCCAAAGGAACCTAGCGACTTGGACATTATATTCTCTCTGTTCCGTTTTCCAGTTTATTCTCGAATTCGAAATTTTGCTTAATCTTGTCAAATGATAATAGAATTTAAAAAACATTATTATAAGTAGCGATCGGAACCACTACCAGAGCAATTACAATTAGACATTATCTCGCTGTGCCACAATGTCCTTAAAAATTATAATTTAATATTTAATTGATTGATATAATTGTTGATATTGAAAAATTTTTTGTTTGATAATAAAAAATCAGTTTATTAAATAATTATTAAGAGATATCCATATAATTCCCGATTGAGACCCTCGTAGCGCATTGGCACAGCATCTGGTTGAAACTGCACCGGTAAAGGGCTCGATTTCCATTTAGGATACTTAATTATTTAAGTTTTCTCGCTCTGTTAACAAGAAAAAGCATGCAAGCAAATATTTTTCTATATAATTTACCTCCCAACAGAGTACTCCCCACGCCCACACGTCGGACTGACACGAAAACACGCCGTCCACCAGACACTCCACCGCCATCCAGCGCACCGGCAGAAGTCCTTAATTATAACGGTTATCATTTTAAAATTAACAATCATCGTATTACCTAGTTACTAGCCATTAATTTAAATTTGAAACTCACTATAACTTATTTTTTTTGTCAAATATGCTTAGAACCGTGTACATTTTGTTTGGCTTATGCCGTCATGTATACAAGCAAATTTAAAAAGGTGTTTATATATATAAAAAATAAAAACCAACAACTAGCAGGGTCATAGCTAATTTAAGATACTTTCGTAGATGGCGATACTTCCTAAAGCAGACCATTGGTATTTTAACGTAAAGCATTGGTTCCAACTCTCTCTAACAGCAATACATAGAAAATAATAAAAATAATATTAAATTACCTTCTCCCTCTTTCCTATAATAATCATTCTTATAAATATCCCTAGCGAGTCCAAAATCGCCGATCTTAACTACTCGCTTGTCTCCCCGCGGCGCCACCAAGCAGTTCCGGCACGCCAAGTCGCGATGCACAAAATGCATTTCTTCTAAATACCGACATCCTTTTGTTACATCCACGCACATGTTCAACAAGTCCAGTAGTGTCAGAGAATCGGATGTGTACTGCAAATTAATAAAAGAGTTTCAAATATTTTCTTGGAATTAGTAAGAATTAATAAGACTTCGACACATCTCTGACTGGGGCATTAAACATTTTAAATGTTAAATTAATTCTTTTCACAATACTACGGTGCTTACATATAAACTGACTAGTTATAAGGGAAAATAAAATTATAAATTTACAGTATAACTATACTAAACACGTGTGTTTATAATATTATTAATTTTTTTAAAGAGAAGAACAAGATGAAACTTCATTCCGTTCTTCTGTAAACTTTCACTTTTGACATGTCTGTTTATCGAATAAAAATGCAAGGCAAGGTTACATACACGTGCGGGATACAGCGTGAAGCTGGTTTAATATATATTTTTTTACATACATATAGATATAGGCACTTACTAAAGATGCTCGTTTCGCTCGTAAATAACTTAGTAGATCACCGCCCTCCATTAATTCCATTATAATATAGTTCGGGTCGTTATCGAGGCACACTCCGAGGAGACGCAGGATATGTTCATGTTTGAAATTCGACATCAGAGCTGCCTCTTTCAGGAATTCAGTCTTTTCTTGTTCCGTTGCCCCTTTGCGTAACGTCTAGGATAATTTAGGGTTGAGTTAGTTATATTTTTGAGTAAATAATATTTAATGAAAAGTTATAAAAAGGTATTTTTAAATAAAATATTGGGTAAAGTAATAAGGATATTTTAGAGATAAATCTTTGGAGAAATCTTTTGAGACATTTATTATTAAAATTATTTTCGGCAATATCACACCAAAGTATTAATAAATAAACTAACTTTAACAGCAACTTTAGTATCAGTGTTAGTGTTGTTGATCTTTCGCGCGACACCTTCAAACACTTCTCCGAAGGCGCCGGAGCCGAGGAACTTGGTCAACGTGATCTGCTCGCGGCGGATGTGCGGCAGACTCGCCAGCTCCGCGTCCGACGGACAGTGGACTCCCTGGAGGACATTTTACATAATTTTAGGATATATTCAAACTTTTTTTTTCTACTTCAAGCTTCAAGTACTCAGCATATATCAATTTGGAAGAGGGCGTAGTGTTAAGAAAATCTGTGCCCTACCTTCTGCCGATTTTGCCTTTTTTTTAATTATTGCGTGTTAATTGGCGCAACTAAATGCCTTAAACGGAAGTAATTAAATTATAATAGTTTCACGCTTTATTCCGTATAAAGCAAGATCAATAAAAAGAGCCAAGTCTTAAGACACTCCGCTCACCGTTCTTCACATGAAATCTAAAAACTACATATTAATTGTAAATTGTCATGTAACACTGTTAATTCAAAATAGAAAAAAGTGTGAAGCTTTCTTTACGTATCTCAATCATTTTACTGAAAAGATAGAAAGAAATCAGTGACACGATTCCGATCTCCAGTTTGGACATCATATGTTGTATGCCCCAACTATCCACAACTATGGGTAATTGATTTAAAATATATTCAGGTATAGTAACACAATTATAGCTGTTATATTCATTTTTATATTATGAAATCTATTCTTATATTAAAAGTAGGGTGTACCTGGTTGTATAATATATTTGTGGAATGTCGGATTGGTAGTTGTCGTAGAGTGGCCAGCTCTACATCAGGTCCTCGTCTGACGATGTTAGCGGTTAACTGACTTTCGATGGCTGCCTTCTTTTTGCTTCGGTTTTTATATGCTATGTAAAAATAAGTAAAAATATTAATCGAAATATTTATATAAAAAAATCTTATTTATAATCGTTTGGCATTACATCCTTCATATCAGGATAACAAATAGAATATATTTCACTATTGTGTTAATTTTTTTATTATAATAGGCAGTTTTTTTGTGCACCATGTTATTTTATCGCTAATGCATAAAATATTTTTTCTGTTTGTTGGTTCCAGATATCAGTGCGAGTAAATAAACAAATTGTTTAGTTTAATTAAATAAAATGTGATCAATTAGAGTATGCACTGACTGTAAGCGACGCCCGCGGCCACCAGCAGCGCGAGCGCGGCGAGCGCGGCCAGCGCGGCGGCGAGCGCGGCGGGGTGCGCGCGCGCCGCCTGCAGCTCGCCCGCCGCCGACAGCGCGCCCCAGCCGTAGCTGTTGCGCGCCTGCACCTGTGCCGTGAATCCTGACGATATGATGCCCGTGTTCACCAGCCAGTACGATTCTGAAACATATTGTATAATTTAAAAGAAACGAAACATAGATATAAAGGAAATATTAGGAAGTAGTAGCTAGCATACAGAAAATCTGTATAAATATTAATATAAAATCATCTATGAAACGGTACAGGAATACCTTAGTTGCATTGAGTTTAGTATCAGTTGTTAAAATCGCTAGTAAGTTAACTCTCACATCCCTATCTGTCTCTGTGAATAGATACTAAAAAACCATATTATAGTACGTCGTCACGAAGATATTATCATTAGCGTATTGCTCATGAATCTTAATAAATACCTTTACATTTTATACTTAAATTCTTAAATTTACAACTTAAAAATATTGTAAAGAAAATGTAAAAAGCATACCTGTTCCATTATGAAGTAGCTCGAGACCCTCGTGCACAATACGCGATTTTATGTCCTCACTAATATCATCTGGTAAATTATCCGGTAGCAGTTCACTTATATTCCTTATATTATAGTCCTTCACATTGTTATTCCTAAAATATATATGTTTTTTTTTACATAATAATATTTTAAAAATACATAAGCGCGATGAGCGTTACTACGATGCTCACTCGGGATTTTTTTAATTCATGCGAAATTCGAAAAATTAAATGTCTTAACATTAACTCTATCTAAATTGCCATAGTAAGCGTGAAGTTAAAAAAATAATTATTATTTTGTAGCTGTCTAAAGTCCATTCTACGGATACTTATGGTGAAGATGAAAATAAGCTGACCTATGATGAGGTCGTCCCCATATTCTGTACTCAGTAATGGGTGCTCCGCGGTGGTCTGGTTCGGCCCACCACGCGCGTAACACTTTGTCCCCAATTGTCTCTACGCGTAACGCACCCGGAGGGCCTGGCACGTCCCCTGAAAAATATTATAAATATTTGTTGTAAGTTTTTAATGGTTAATTATTTTTCGTTATCATGCTATCTTGAACTATATATGATAGTGCTTAAAATTGAAATTCATTTTACCCTGGTTAACTTTTCAATTATCAAGATTCCATGTAGGGTAGATCGATCCCAAATGGTAAACTTCTTAATGAGGCTAGGAATATAGCTATAGAAAATGCCATCGCTCAATTTTATGTATTTCTAGATAATAAAAATCTAAATTATATTAATATAATACTTAACAAAAAAACCGATTCCCAGCAGTAAATTATCAAATTTTATGGATAACATTGTAAGAACTGGACCAAATTACAAGGGGACCACACAAGCACCAGCTTTCAAATAAAAAAATAATCATCAAAATCGGTTTACCCAGTCTAAGTTCTGAGGTAACAAACATAAAAACAGTCGAATGAAAGAAGAGAATGTTTGAATTATGAAATAAGAAGCAGATAGAAAAAAAAAAGGAAATAATTAGTAATTTTAACAATTTAACCTAATGTTTCGAAGGTAAAACGATCATCATTAGGCCAGTGATAGGGCTGTGCGTGCTCGACGTACTGCAGGCTCAGACGGAAGCAGTAGCGAGTCTTAGGTCGCAGGTTGTTGGCGGTCCACTCTGCGTTGCCGTTATTTTCACATGGCACCCATTCATCTTTGAGACTTGACGCTTCTGTATATTCCATTGAATAACTGCAAATACAACAATATTTTTATATCATTAACTGTTTACTAGATTAATCCATATATTATTATACTTTCCTATCCTCTACGTCCTGCCTATTAAAGATTTTTCTGTGTGAAAAGATATTAGAACAAGTGAATGAAGTGATATATTTGGGAAGTATGTTCAGTAGAGATGGAAGTTATGAGATGGACAAAAGGCAAAGGCGGAAAGGCGTATTGCTGCCGGTAGCAGGGTTAACGGAGCCTTAGCTGCATTGATGAGACGGCGAAACGTCAGCACAGCTGCGCGTTTGGCCGTACACAATGCAGTGTTGGTACCGACGCTCTTATACGGCAGCGAAACTTGGGTATTGCAGAAGAAGAATGAAAGAAAGATAAATGCTGTGGACATGCGATCTCTTCGTAGGATATGCGGAGTCAACTTGGTTGATCGAATCGAAGATAATATATTATTTATAGATTATATTAATAAAAAAATATATTATAATTCATTATAGTTGTTAGTCAATCCTGTTTATTAAATTAATAATTTAGTAGCTTAAGCCGCGGACAGGCCGCTTGTATAAAATATTTTGCTTAGAATTTCGAAAAAGTAACATATTTACAATTATTTTATATTTTTTTTTAAATATATGGAAGAAGAAGCTAATATTAGCTCTCTTTTTAACTAACATCACAAAAAGTTACATGTTTGACACCTATTGTTTTTTCTATGTACATACGGCCTCCGTTTCCTCCATCAACTGTGAACGGATTTTAAAATTTCATATGTTTGTATTGGGTTGGCAACTAAGTAATTTCGGATTTTTTTTAGAAAATCAAAGACAACTTTTTCATGGAAATAAATAACTTATTCTGTAATGTATTGCCCATTTTGATCAATGACCTTTTGCTATCTTTCAGGCAGCATCATAATACCACGTTTATAAACTTTTTGGTTTTTATTAGCAAAAAACTGAATCAGGTACGAATTGACATCATCATCATTATTATTGATTTTTTTACCATTCAAGGAGTCTTGTAAATATCGAAACAAAAAGTAATCAGGTGGTGCAAGGTCAGGACTATATGGCGGATGTGGCAAAACATCCCAACCAAGCTCCAATAATTTTTGCCGAGTGGCCAAAGATGTGCGTGGCCTTGCATTGTCATGATGGAATACAATACCTTTTCGATTTGCCAATTCAGGCCGTTTTTTTTAACTGCATTATTTAATTTCGTTAGTTGTTCAATGCAGACATCAGAATTGATCGATCGGTTGGGTGGTAAGAGTTCAAAGTAGGCAATTCCTTTATAATCCCACTACACAAGTTAGTATAAACTTAGTACAAAACCTTCTTTTGATGAACATCAGCTTTTAAAGTTGTTTGAGTTGGTCACCTGGCTTGCACGATATTTTCCGTTTGATATTGTGGTATACAACCTATTTTTCATCGCTAGTTATCAGTCGTTTTAAAAATGTATCATTTCATTACGTTTCATTAGCAAATCGCAGCTGTTAATGCGTTGTATTAAATGCATTAACAGCTGCGATCTTTCAATTCGTGAGGAACCCATGTATCGAGTTGTTAAACATAGCCAAGTTGTTTCAAGTAATTTCCAACGCATGTATGTGATACATGAAGTTTCTCTGCAATCTCACGTGTTGTATTGTGACGATCCGAATCGATTATTGCTTTGATTAGGGCGTCATCAACTTCAACTGGACGACCAGAGCGTTTTTCATCTTTGAGTGAAAAATCACCAGAACGAAATTTGGAAAACCAATTTTGACACTGCCGTTCTTTTAAGACTTTGTCACCATAAACAGCGCACACTTTTTATGAGCTTCCGATACGTTTTTCCCTTTACTTAAATAAAAAAGCAAAATATGACGAAAAACATTTTCGTCTTTTCATTTTCCATTTTTCAACAAACACCAAACGAAAACTACGCAACCGATCAAAAAACTTTTTTTTACTGATTAACAGCTGAATTGCCAACTATCAAATAACAAAAAGTTTTTTACATTTCTATTACGTCTGCAAACCTAAAAATTCAACTGAAACCATCTATGAGTGAAATCCGCAATTACTTAGTTGCCAACCTGTTAAAATAAGTAAACTCACGCATGCAAGTGATAAGAAGTGGGCGCGGGCCACAGCACGTGGAGGCGGTAGGCGGCGGCGCGGCGGAGCGCGAGGGGCGCGGGCGCTGGGTAGGTGCGGAGCACCAGGGCCACGCTGTCGGTCGACAGCTGCGAGTGCCGCGAGCGCGCGCACACCCACACGCGGTATAGCGTGGCGGGCGACAGCCGCGTCATATTGGCGCTGCCCCCTGACGTCACCTCGATCGTGTTGTGCTCTGTTCAACAATGGGATTGTCTTGTAAGTTATTTGCCTAAGCAGTTACCGATAATGTCTGTACTAATATTATATGCCCGAAAAGTTTGTTTGGTTGAACAAACGAACTCTTTAGGTAGGACAAAAATTTGCAATAATCTCAGAAACTACTGATTCGAATATTTAGCGTTGGATATTTCATTCATTGAAAATAGTTATGATAGGCTATACTATCTTATTATAACGTATAGGTATATACATAGTGTATAGTCTTGAATGCTAAGTTAAAATGAATGAAAGTGTTTTATTAAAACATAATAACTAACACTAACTAACAAGCGCAGCGGCACGAGGTGTGACTGTAAAACCGACTGGTTGTGGGTTCGATCCCCACTCGAAGAGATGAAATATTTACTTAAATTTATATTTCCATTTCTTCGCTCTGGTGTCGAGGTTAAGCGCGGC
>DWMY01003029.1:0-10807 GCA_018249775.1 Heliconius hecalesia formosus
GATGGGAAGATATGAATGTCTTATACATATATGCTTGTAGTTGTATTTTGATTGACTTGAATTGAATAATAGCTATCAGTCATATAAACTCTCGGTCTTTATGGGTAACTAGCTTTTACGTCAAATGGCACATGAGTCATGACACATTTTAAGTGCCCGAGGTAAATCTGATCTGCAGGTACAGTGGGTTATAACGAGACGATTAATCTGATTCTATCCTCATATGTGTTTTCGATAAATGGACTGTCTTACACGAAAACATTTTTTTTTAATTTGTACTTTGCGCCCCTTGTGCGCCACGACTGGTCTCTGGCCTGGCCTTATAGCTGATAAACCAGGCCAGATTAGTATTGATGGTTAGTAATACTAGTATATATTTATGTAGCATCTACTTATAGCTAGCTCTACATCGCCAAATAATGACATGTCTTTTAGAAATTGTAAAAATGTAAAATCTTTTTATATTGTGTCTAGAAGTTATTATATAGAAATATAAAAAAATATATATTGTTTGGTTATAAGATTGGTATTATTGGTTTCATTTTAACAAAATTTTTGTATAGACGAAAACGGAACATAACGGAATATAATATTATGAAACGTTCAAATTGTTCAATATTACGTTGTTTTGTCTTAGGAGACAGAAGAAAATGGCAAGAAAGGCAAGAAGTTACAAACAGTCCTCATTCCACGAGCTCCCATTCATACCAAGAAGCATGCCAAAACGATACATCCATACCAAGAGCAAACTGACAATGTATTCAGACAGGTAAATATAAAAAAATCATATAACAAAAATGCTTAGTTGGATTTGAACCTACGGCAACAATAAAACTTATAATTCATAAGCTATGAACGTAACTCGATACAACGTAGATGGTTATAACTAAATAGACATTGCTTACACAAGACACTCAAGTTAAATCTTGCTATGTTTAATTTTATTCGGTTTTTAAATACAATTCTAATTGTAAAAAAAATTTTTGAATCACATTTGTACCGCGCTACCGCACATTTTACGGTGTTGGCGATTGAAAACAATGTAGATTTTCGTTGTCGACTTTCCACTCCGTTGGGTGTTGAGTGGGAGCACCGAGTGTGTTTCGTTCCTTTTTAAGACATTGCCTCTCAATCCAAGCGAAAAATCCAATGCCCAGGTAATTGATGTGGAAATTGCTTCTTTTTTTTTTGTTCTTTTTGTTATACGTTTTACTTCCTTTTTTTTGAGACACTCAATTTACAAGTTTTTGAGATATTCCGTTTTTTACAATCAATTGCAGAACTCGACGCCGCGCAAAATCTAATCGAAATTTGTTATCAGAGCGAAAAAATAAAAGTAATTATTTTTTACCGAGTACAATATTAGTAGTTCCAGTAGGAATCGAACCCACAACTCTCGTTCGTCGTTTGATTACTCTTTTACTTTTTCGCAATTTTTAATTAATATATGTATGATGGCGTAAGAGCACAAGCCTCCTACTTCCCTCTGGGAACGGGACAAAGCGCGACATTGAGTTACACCACCAACACGCAATGCTTCTAGAATTCAACGTAAAGTGGAAAACGGAAATGTCTTAATGGGAACGGAGTGTCTTAATACTAGATTTCCAGGTTCCCTTTGTCTACCTTGCTGTGTGCGAGATACACCGTGAAGCTAAAAACAATAATATTGTATATTCACAGTATACTAGATGGTATTTCCCAAAGATAAATATATCTAAATGAATAATCGCAAGATTCTGAATAAAGTGCTTTAAGTCTATGTATATTATTACATAATATTGCATAACAATACAATCTTTCATTTAGACGTACTCCATGACAAAAAAATATTATATATTTTAGTTGTTTCTGTCAATAATAAAAAAAAACGGACAAGGACGAGTCGGGCTCACCCACCGAGGGTTCCGTAAAAAAATGGCGGTCTTGAGTTTTTTTTGAAATTCAGGCTTAGCTAACACAGAGCTCTGTTCTTTGATACCTCACTTGAACGCGGCTTTAATACCAAATTTTGCTCCCTTTTAAGGTTCTTATTATTTAAGATTTAACCACAAATGTATAGTTTTCAGATTATTTCCTGAATTAATACTAACTGTAGAAGCTAACTGCCAAATTTCATAATTCTAGGTTAACTGAAAGTACCCTATTAATTTTGATTCCGCTTATAGTGTCGAAATACGCATTTTTTGCTATTTAAGGCTATTATATTTTAAAATTTATCCACAAATCGTTTTCAAACACACAAACTAGTTTACAGATTTTTTCCTGAACTAGTACTACCTGTAGATACTAGGTACTAATTTTCATCTAGGTCAACCGGAAGTACCCTATGAATTTTAATTGTTTTGATAGTGTCGAAATGTACGTTTTTTGCGATATCTACGGCCATATCTTTTTTCTAAGTAAATATAGAAATATGTTTTTATAAAGAAATCATGGCGCCGTAAATCTCCAAGCGTTCCTGAGATAAAAGGTCTTGACAGACAGACGGACGAACAACAATCTAATCTAATCTAATCTAATCTAATCTGCTTTACTCTTTATCCCGCATATAGCAGGGTAAGCAGAGGGAACCTTTTGTAAACACACTCCGTTTCCCGGGCTCCACCTAATTTTCGAGATATTTCTTGGCGGAATTCAGTGCCGCGCTTTGTCTTGTTACTGGAACAACAAAAAGAAAATAATTATAAGAGTATCGTCGTCTAGAGTCTAGACTCTAGACCATAACGCAGTTTAACGAAAAGTGGCAATTTACCTAATTTTCCACTATTGATATTTACTTACCTTTTTTTGCATTTTTATAACACAAATTTGACCTAAAATCAATTAATTTCCAGATCAGCCAGATAAACAGACAGACATTCTCAGGCGGTCAAGTGATAGTCAATTCGAATTCACGAACAGAAACATGCACCGACATAGAGACAGCGCTCAAGCTTGTCGACATGAGCGTCACAAACTTCGCCCAAAACTCTCAACAAGAACAAGTAGACCGTTGGCAAATAGCCCAAGAATATATCAACGAGGATCAAGACAAATCTGATGATATCCTCTTGGATTTCATGAAAGATAACTATGAGAAAATTAGTACCCCAATTTACACCAGCCCTGTAAGCTCTACTCCCACTCTGAATCCTGTAGAGGAATTCTCGACAACAAGCCATACGTTCGATTATGACATTGATTGGGCAATCATGGATAAGCAATTGGAGAAACCATCGATATTCCTTACCCCACCTCGTTCCGAAAATGTTCCAAGCCCAATGTCTGATTCCCAAGCTTCATTCTATCCCACCACAGATTACACTCTGTCCCCGCAAACTTCGTCACCAATGTATAATAGTGATTATGAAAAATACCAAGATATTCCAACTATTGATGAGTATCCCAGTTGTGTTGTTGATAACGCTGAATCTGATAAGGACACAGATAAGAAAAAAGATAGGGAGAAGTCCTCAATGTCAATGAAGCAATTCAAGGATCTTCAGAAGCAAATTGCAACGGATTTCTCTAAGAAAGAATGCTGTCAAATGAACAGGAAGTCTTGTAAAGCGGTGCTTGAGGAGCACATACGGAAATTGAAGATTGATGATCGGAAGAGCTTGTGCTACAATATAGCTAATATGGACTTCAAAACTGCTTATGGGTAAGTGTTTTTGTCCCATTCCTTTAATATTATTTATTTATTGAGCTTATTACGCTGTATTCGGCATGACGAGGTACGCAGAGGGGTTTTTATTATATTCCTTTATTCGTTATTTGTATTTTGAGTTTTGGTTGGTTTTTCAATTTTCTGTTTTATTTGTAATTTTGCTTTTAGCAAATTATTGGTAAAGAGTTTATCTTTACCAAAATTAAAACGTAACAACGTTTGAACCTACGTAATATTTATTATAAAATCTAAACCAGCCGTGGCGCAGGGGTACAAGCGTGCTATTGTAAACGCGACGAGTTGTAGGTTTAATTCCCACTCGGGAAAAGGAAATATTTAATAAGGAAGCAAACCGTGGCGTTGAGTGAAAGTGTTTTCGGAGGAAAACGGAGCGTCTTATGACTAGGTTTCTAGGTTCCCTTTTCTTACCTTGCTTTTTTGTGGGATACAGAGTGAAGGTAAAAAAGTCAAGAATTCTTCTATTTTATAGCTTATGCTAAGTTACTTTATTGCAAAAACAAAACTGTTTTTATTTATCTTCATGCGTCTCGCGCATCATATAAAATATGCAAAACTTGCAAAAGTAATAAATATAACTTTTCTTTCAACTTCTCTGTCTTTTCAGAGGCATTGTCGTATAATAAGACCGTCCAAACTATTTTATTTATACAAAACGACAACTTTCAAATGTTAATTTGACACTACCCAAGTGTCAACGTCTTAATGACGTATTATGTATGTATCAATAAGTATCTTTTATAAAAAAATACGATAAATAAGATAAGATATTGTATACTGACGTCGTTGCAGCTGATACAGTTTTAAAGTTTTTTTTTTTTTTTTTAAATATATAATTTTTTATACGTTTTCTTAATAAGTATTTTTATTTCCTAAGTGTGGAATTATACTTTAAAAAGAATGGTAAAAAATTAATTAATGATAAATATTTTTGTATATTTAAATTTTAAATACAGTTTTGACTGTTTCGACATAAGTTTTCGGTAATCCTGTTTTTATTAAAAACAACTGTTGAAATACTGTTTGCATAATTAAAAGCAAAAAAACGGCTTTATTAGATTCCTCTCATAGTAGGGTAGGCAGTGTTAAGATCCATTTCAGACCTACCTGAACAGTATAATTCTTCAAAGGTTACCAGTAAACTACTTATAGCTCCTATAGTATTCTGTAGCACCTTCTTGTAGGACTTAGTGTGGGTTAACCTTTTAAATTTCATAAATTAATTTGCTTTTCAATATTCATATATTACACAAAATGTTTTCCTGTGAGATAGGAATCTCTAGCACAGTAGTTTATCTTAGATTTTTATCTGTTAAAGATAAAACCATAAATAACTTTGCATACGTTATTTTTGAGAAAAAATATTGTTTATTATTTTTATTTTATTTTTTGGCTTCACGCTGTACCCCGCACAAATCATGGTAAACAAAGGGAACCTGGGAACCTAATGTTAAGTTACTCCGTTCCCATTAAGAAAATTCCGCTGAATTTTGGAGGCACTATGTATCGACTGGCGGAACTCAACGCCGCACTTGCCTAGTAATATGTTTAATACGTTATCGTTTTATTCGATTGTTTAGAAATTGGTCAAATAGATGTAAGATGACTTCAAATCAACTTAATTACTATAATAAAAAAAAATTCGCAGCGTTAAGTTCCACCAATCAACACTTTCTTGGATTCGGGCAATTCTGAAACGTGAAGCTGTAAAAAAAAATATTTTTATTAAGTGTCCTCGAGATTCAATTCTGATTCCATCAAACTTTCTAATATAATGTAAGGATGCCGCGACCTATTGGAATGACTGCTATAATTCGTCAGTTTCTTGTCGGCTTTTCTCAGCACAACTAACTTACGCAATCGTCAGTAGCTTCCTGTAGGACTTACGCTGACATTTATATATAACTTGACTATTCAAAGTGCTTGTAATATTCAAATGGATCAAAAAAAATAAATAATTGATATAATAAATAAGAAAGAAAGATTTGAACTTGAAACTTCGTTATGAATCTTGTCTCAATTGCCTCACAATTTACAAAGACCTTTATTTCCGTAAAACGAGGAGGTTATCAATTCGACTGTATATTTTTTTTAATGTTTGAACTTTTGATTGGGTTTTGATTCTCTTTTTATTTTTATACATATATAAACTTTTGATTGGGTGATGATTCTTTTTTTATTTGAAAACTGGTGCTTCCTGTGTGGTCCCACTTTAATTTCGTCCATTTCTGACGTTATCCAAGAGAAAATCATAAGTTTTAAATTTGCATTAAGTATTACAATTTGCAATAACTCAATATCACACTAAACGACTTTGATGATTTTTTTTTAATAGAAAGGATATACTTTAGGGGTAATTTGATGAAAATTTGGTTAGGTTCTGATTATGGGATCCGGCTGAAGTCAGCTGTTTTTTTTTGTTAAAAATTACAATTTTTCTTGAGCAACTTGATACTCGCATAGCTGTGTAGCCCCTAGGTAGACGGAACCTAGTGTTAAGACACTTATTTTTGAAACATTGCATTTAGAGAGGCGGAGCTCAACGCCATCTTTTGTTCAGAGCGAGGAAATGAAAATAATTTTATATCTAGTCATTTCTCTACTGGCATCGAACCCACTATCGCTCTTAAAATCAGGTTGTTCTATTGCGCCACAATGTATTTTTTTATTGTTTTTCACTTATTGCCATATTAAAATTGAATCACATTTCTTGTAATCCAGATAGATAGGCGTTATCAAGTTACTCATAACGCTATCTAAGAAGTGCATTCTGGAATTATACTTGAAAAACGATATACTTTGTAATGACGAATCTAATTAATGACGTAATGTTGCGTACAGGCCGCTCGTGGCGCAGGGGCACAAGCTTGCGACTGTTAACGTTGACAAGTTCTGAGTTCGATTCCCACTCGAGGAAATTAAATATTGAATATTTTAATTTCTTCGCTCTGGTAACAACGCAAAGCGTGGCGTTGGATACCGCCACTCAACACCCAATACCTCTAGAATGTAGTGGAAAGTGGAGAACGGAAGTGTCTTAATGGAAACAAAATGTTTTAACCCTACGTGTGGTGTGGCCCATTGCCAGTCTGCTAAGTGAGTGAAGCTAAAAAATACATATTTACTAATATTAATGCATTTACTAATATTACTAAATATATTAGTAAATATTAGTAAATATGTATATACTTATACATATTTACTAATATTTACTAATATTAATGCATTAGTGGGATAGCTTCCTTCAATGAAGGGACCATCCAACTCAACAAGAACGTTTCACTCGAACCACTAGTTCATGAGATTAGCGCGTTCGACCATACAAATTCTCCAGCATAATAATAAAATCTAGAAGTGTGAATACTAGGGAATCGTAAGTAATTTAACTATTATTCCGAGTGGTATGTAATCCAACCTGACTTTCCTCTCTTTTCGACAATTGTCGAAAAATTACGTGTGTGAAAAAAAGAAATAATTTACTCCCCCAAGTGGGAATCAAACCCACAACTGTCGCGTTTATAGGCTCAGGTTGTGCCACTGTGCCACGACGGCCTCTAATATTTAAAATTGCTTATGATTTTTTTTAATTTCCTTCTTAATTTCTTTCAGTGTCCTCCATCACGCTCTCCTCAATCTGTCAAATGATAAAAACGAAAACGTGAACTTGGCTATATTCAGCTTGATCTGTGAGAAGGTGCTAGCTTTGAAACCGCTGTTGTTTGTCGATGACTTTGGTAAGTTTTATTTTTAATTCATGTATTGTTTTAGAGGCAACGGACTTGAATCCACTCACGTCTAATCTAGTTTTAATATAATCTCAAGAATTAAGCCTATAGGAATAAAAATGATTGAAAAGGATATTTCTTTTTTTAAATATTATTTATTCGTAAATGCCGCTGACCATGTTCTATACCCACTCAAGGCATACCTATAATTTTCCAACTATTTTCATTTTCCTGCTTTAATAAAGAAAGCGCGGCGTTAAGTCCCGCTATTTGGCACGTAATATCTCTAAAATTGACCCTAAGGTTCCCTCTGCCCACCCTACTATATGTGGGATACAGCGTGAAACTATTTTGATCATAATTTATTTATTTCCAGGTCTAAGCATATTGAAGCTAGCAGTACTAAGATGCTATCACAGGCCACTATTGACGAGATACATAGTACAGTGTATCAGAACGGTGACGCGGAGCGAGACGTACAGACCGACGACCGATTTTGTTTTTACTGAGGTAAATATATGCAAATTTACTAAGATTATAATGTTAAAGTTTATTTGGTTGAACACGCTAATATCAGTAACTAGTGGGTAAAATTTAAGTTTCTTTTTGTATTATTTAGTCCATTTATCGAGGATAGCTATATGGTATACTTATTTCTGTAATAAATACTTTAAATAATGTTAGAAAATCAAATTAAATCAACTTCACGCTGTATCCCGCACAGAGCAGGCAGAGGGAAACTAGTGTAAGACACTCCGTTCCCCACTTTCCGCCGAGTTCTGGAGGAATTGCGTGTTGAGTGGCGGAACTCAACGCCGCTCTTTACTTTGACACCAGAGCAAAGAAATGAAAATATAAATGTAAGTAAATATTTCATTTCCTCGTGTGGGAATCGAACCCACAACCAGTCGATTTTACCGTCACACTTTGTGCCCCTGCGCCACGACTGGCCTCAATAATGTTAAAAAGTGGATAAAATTCGAAATATTCCATAATTTTTGCCTACAGGTAGACACACTAGGTGACACTCTTCTAATAGCATGCGCACGCGCCGGCGACGAGTGCGCGGAGGTTCTGAGCGAGCTAGTGCGTGATGATAGCGATATCCCGTTGTTCAACATACACCATACTAATGCTGACGGTGAGTGCAGGTTCATATCTATTAAGCACTTGTAGGGGATTGCAGAATAAGTCATGATATTTGAAAGAAACATTTTCAAGCATTCAATACGAGCATCATAAATTGAATCGATAAAGATGCAGAGTTTTGTTAACCTATTTTAGTTATTATTCTGTGGAATATATATATTAGATTTCATATACAACTAGCGGCCCGCTCTGCCCGCTCTGCTGCGTGCTGGCTGCTTGTACTATACAATTATTTATTTAGATTAGCTAAATGATTTTCATGATGTGTGTGCCTTGTATTTTCCCTACAAAAGACAATATCTGAACATTGAAAACTAAAATTTCAAATTAAATAAATAATTATTTTATACCAGTTTTGTCGGTTTCACGCACATCGCACATGTACACACGCAGGGTAGGCTGAGGGAACATGGAAACTTCGTGTTAAGATAGTCCGCCCCTCATTGTGACACTTTCCGACCAATTGAAGGAACTCAACGCTGCGCTCTTTGCCTCGTTCTTCGATTCGATGATTCGAGTGAGAAAAATGAGAGTATTAAATATTTTATTTCCTCTTATGGAAATCGAGCCCACAACCAAACAACTGTTGCGTTTATAATTGCGCATCCGGTTTCTTTAATTATAATCTATACTGTTCCTTTAACTTATTAAATAACTAATATATATATATATATTTTACTCTATACAGGTTACACGGCGTTGCACGTGTGCTGTGCTGAGCACAGTGCGAGTGCACCCAAAACGCACATATTACATGTGCTGCTGCGACATGCACACGCAGACCTGTGGAAAGGAGTAAGTATTTTTTTCAGCTTCACTCTGTATCTCGCATGTAGGAGGCAGGCACTCCGCTATTCCGCTATAGAATTCAGCGGAAGGTGGGGAACCTTCCGCTGAATTCTAAAGGCATTGCGTGTTGAAGGGCGGGACTACAACGCCGCGTTTTGCCTCGACACCAAAGCGAAGAAAATGAAAATATTAAATATTTCATATGCTTGAATGGGAAACGAACCCACAACCTATCGTGTTTACAGTTGCGCCACGACTGGCCTCTGTATATGTATACATACATACAGATATTGCAGCTGACACAGTCAGGACGTCAGTTCCCAACACTCCACCGTACAACGCTTCCAACAACGTGTGCCGACGACGGGACGTTCTAAATTCAAATTATCATTCTAAAAGGGAAAACAATCAGTGACAGCTGAACAGTTATTTGTGTGTTAAAACCATTCTGGTAGACACTAGTTTTATATAAATTTAAATATTTAAGACCGTCAGTGCGGAGTGGTACCAATGTGTAAACGGGTGGGTGGTTGTGGGTTTGATTCATATGAGTTGAAGTGAATTATTTAATATTTTCATATCCCCGCTCTGGTAACACAGCAAAGCACGATGTTGAGTAAAGCCATTTCATCATCCAATGCCGCTTCACGTTGTATCCCGCATATAGCAGGATAGGAAGAGGAAAGCTAGTATTAAGACATTTCGTTGTCAGTACCGGAACTTAAGTTGACAATAATATTTATGGATAACCCAACAAATAAATCATAAGCAACTTTTTTAATCTTATCTCTCCGTTTTAGGATATAAAAGGTGGTGACTCAGCCCTCCATCTTGCAGTGAACTCGGCAAACTGCGATCTTACTTTAGTAATGATATTATTTCAACATATAGAACGCAAGGAGTGGAGGAAACTTGCACACGTGCAAAATATGAGGTTGGTAGTGAGTTTGATTAAGTCTTGAGTTCATTTTAGTATATAGTTTTATTACTATTTACTAAATCTTCACTATATTGAAAAGAATCATGAGATCGTATTGTGTGCTGATGAAATTTCATTGATTTTCAAAATAAAAAGACGACATATCGTATATGACGATGTAAACAATGCTCTCTCGAAAGTAGTACATTGGTTCAGTGTTAATAACTTACTACTGAATAGTAAAAAAACTAAATGTATTATTTTTAGAAAAACTAACACGAAAATTGATAAATCCGATGTACTCTTGAATGGTGAACCCGTAGATCCTGTCGATTCTACGGTATTTCTAGGTATCACCACCACTGTAATTTGGAGTCTATTTGGAGTCATATTCATAGCCATATGTTCGCTCTGCAGGTTTCGCGGTCAAAAAATTAGATCATTAAAAAATATGTTCTAGCGATCGTTAGCTTCTTTAGCCTTTCAAAATTACCAAATTAAAACTCATGACATAAAATAATAGTAATATCTATTTGCCGACAATATATAATAGTT
>DWMY01003030.1:0-10806 GCA_018249775.1 Heliconius hecalesia formosus
TACATAATTACTTTAATTCTTTTCAATATAGCACAGAGGCACCGGCATGTGACTATAAACGTTATAGGTTATGAGTTCGATTCCCGTTCGAGGAAAATAAAATATTTTATATTTTCATTTCCTCCTTCTAGCATCGAGGCAAAGCGCAGCGTGGAGTTCCGTCCCTCAACACGTTATATCTTTAGAATTGGAAAATATATGTATCTAATAAATATTCATTACGTTTTGCTCATTTGATTCAATTCAGTTCAATTGATCCGTTGTTTGGGCAATATCAATTAGACGCCAGGACAGGTATAGTTGGAAACAACAAAAACTATTTAACGAGATCTAAATGAATATTTTAAGCTATTTACGAAACGAAAATCGAAATAACCTTGAGTTTATGCGAGAATTCATTTTGTATACACGAAAAAGCACTTATAACATCAAATATGGACGGCGCTAGCGACCGCGGCGGACGGAGCCTTCGGCTCGAATCTGGAGGTCCCGAATGTTAATGTAAGCCAGACGAAGCCCCATCAAAATTATTTCAGAACACAAACAAACAACGACAATGGCCGCGATCCCATACAACTCAATTGAGGCAGTTAAAGTGCCTCGAATTGTATTATTAGTTGCTAACCCGATAGCCAATAGCAGTTCTAATTACTGTAGTTTACGAAAGTTAAACAAATTTATTTTATTTCTATTAAATATATTCTGTTTGTTACTGTTCCATATGAAATATATTTTATTACATTATATTTAAAATTTTCCTTCCCCATTTGGCGCGCTTTTCTAGTTTTAAGTTTTGTATAACGACTGTGAAAGCTCGAGTCGAATGTTTCGATCTACTTGACCGATAAAACTTTTTCTTTTTGACATTTTTCTCCATTTGAAATGCAATTTTACTTGCTTGCATATTGAAATAAATACTTATATGTTTTATTCATATAAATATATCGTCTGTAATGTGAACTATATAATACTAAGAGCCTAAATATGGCTTCGCCATCGCTCTTTTTAAGAATTCTTTATGTAATTAGTATAATTAATCTGATATGTAGGCTATATAGCTGTAGTGTTTCATCTAAATCTGTTTAGCTCATCTTCAAAAATTTGAACATTCAAAATATTCGTAAGATGTGTATATCAAAATACATTAAAAGCAACACTAAGCCCTGAGAGTGTCAACATCTATTTGCTTTTAAATTTAGAGTTAAAAATTTTTAACAAACTTCTCTGTGTGTACATTTCAACGAGCTAGCATAGTTCTCGCGATAAATCTAGAACTTTTTTCTTATTAAAATACTTCGATAATACTAATGCAATATAAAAAGTCAAACGTAACGTATTTATATATATATTTATTCATTAAGGTATACACGTTCAGTTCGTTGCTTAGACTTTTTGAAAAGTAATTGAATTTATAAAAGCAATTTTTCTTAAATTAAATGTATATGTTGACAGGTTGTAATACGGTTATGGGGCATTGTGCCCATAGGTGAGATTTAACATCACGCTTCGCCTATTAGGACCTTAACATCGATTTGTTTTTAATGTTTTATAATACTCTTTGTGGCTACATCCTGAGCTTGGAATGTGTTAGATTGAACACGGTGATTGGAAGTTTATGTTAACCTTTATAAAAAAAAGTATTAAAAAAATCATATTATTCGTCTTTTCGTTATTCTTCTTAATTTATTAAGCACACGAAACTTGTGAAGTTAAAAAAATATGTTTATTTATATTAATCTATATAGATTAGGGAAAAATTTTACTGAGTTACTGAGTGAGTGACAGACCACTCACAGGCGAAACTGTTTGTATTACAATGTTAAAATTTTATGTATTTTGCGGGATTAGTGCTATATTTTATGATTTTTTCACTGTATTTTAATTTTTTTTTTCAGTCTCTGCTTTCCTTTCTTTTTTTCCTGTGGTATGTCAACTGTCATCAACCTCTTCATACATGCTCTCTGGGGGGGTTCTCATGCATGGTTTTACGTGACTCTGTCAGTATCTTTGATACTGTGTTTTCGAAGGTCAACCGAGTTTATATTAAAAATTACTAACACGTATTTCTTAGATATTGATTAATCAATTATACAGCTTCAAGCTATATCCCGCACACAGCAGTGTAGGCAGAAGGAACCCACTGGGTTGCTTCTGCCTACAATGCTGCGTGTACGTAGATATACGGCAAGGATGGGACCGTGCTCCTAATAAATATACATAATATTACATGTAAATTGCTACTGTTTTTTTATCATACATTCATAATATGGTCTTTTGAAGCAAATAAAGTATGTAAAGTATGGATTTTTAGAGGCTAGTCTTGACTGTTGTGGATTTGATTTCCACTTGAGGTTAATTGAGGAAATATTTAATATTTTCATTTCGCTCTGGTTGTAAGACGAAGCATGGCGTTGAGTTCCGCCACTCAATACGGTATGCCTTAAGAATTAAGCGAAAATGGGGAATGAAGTGTCTTAACATTAAGTTACCTTAGCCTACTATGGTATAAGCAGAGACCGGGATGCAGCGTAAAGCTGTTATTCGTTATTATGAAAATGTATTAGCCATACCACGTTATTATGCAGATCTGTTAATCATTAAGCTTTTAGCTGCACCCAGCGACCAGCGACCAGTGCCGAGTCAAAGAGCTAGCGCGTTAACTGAAGTGACTAATTAGTGCACTAAGTATAGACCACTACCATTTGATATATATATATATATATATATATATATATATATATATATATTTATTTTTAATAATACATTATGTTTCTTTTTAGTGTTGTGGCGCAGGAGTACAAGCGTGTGTCGTTACTCGATGGTTCGATTTCTACTTGGAGTAATTATAATAATAATTGTTTATAAATATTTTTATTTTCTTCCCTCTGTTATCAAGGCAAAAGTGCGAATTTAGGTTCCGCCACTTAACACGTAATGCCTAAAAAATTCAGCGAAGAGAGAAACGGAGAGTTTCAACAACTAGGCTCTCTCTGCCTCCTTTGCTATATGCGGGATAAGGCGTGAAGTATTTTTTTTTCTCATTTTACTATTTACAGTGATACAACACATGAGTTAGTGACGCGTTCAAAAAGTATTGTTTAATGTTAAGAATAATTAAATACAGTAAATTAATACTTACATAAGAGGTTTTGGCGATAGAATATATATTTTTATAAAAAAAACTCTAATCTTTATAAATGAATGTCATACGTTATATGTCCACATCCAAGAAGTACTTTAGCCAAGTGCTACCTCTAGATGTGTCACATTGCTCTAGTTCTATTAGTTTCCTCGAGTTCAGATTTACTCACGTACGAACTATCAAAAATATGTCACCGCCTCCCACTCTACGATATATTCCAATAAAAACGTAAAAACGTCGTTGTACGGTAAAGTAGTTTAAAACATATACATATAAATTTCGCTACCTATGATTACATATACTTTAATGTAAAACTAAATAAGAAACAGATTTAACCTCATAGACAGAGATCTCAGGGTCCCCAGAACTACGTCATTTTAGCAAAGCTGAAATTTTAGGAATTAATAGTCTAATAAATAGTTAAGACGGTATGCGAACTTACTTACTAACTTGAAAGTGGGGGCCTTTCAAAGGTAGCGCCAACTAAAAGTACACGTTCATCTACGTTAAAGTAGAAACGCTCGCATTTAAATATGTTTTTAAAAATAATGCCAAAAAGACTGCGATATGGTTTCAATTAAAAAATATATATATTTTTTATATATATGTATCCTAGGCAAGATGTGATATCGTGCCAATATATATATTTACAGATCAGAGATCAATAACTAATAGTATCTATAATTGCTATGGAAACGCCTATTTTACGTGTCAATCGGTCCTCTAGGAACTACAAGTAGTTTAACTTGTTACCTAGGAAACCTTCCTTCGCCTAGTTAAAACTAATTGCAACAAGCTGTTAGACTACTTATAAATAAATACTTATAACTACGTAGAGGTAACTATGTACATTTCCTTTTCTTAAGCTTTAAGCTGTGTTCCATACATAGCCGAGTAGGCAGACGGAACCTGGAAACATATTGTTAAGACACTCCGTTTCCATGATGACAGTTCCTTTCCCTGCTGTCTATCGAATTCTAGAGGCATTGTGTATTAAGAAGCGACACTAACGCAGTGATTTTTTCGTTACCAAAGCATGAAAATGAATTACATTTCCTCGAGTGGGAATAGAATCCACAATCTGTTTCGTTTACGGTCGGACAATTGTGAACCCTGCGCCTTGAATTTCAACATTTCCTTTAAGACTTACTACCAAAGCTGGTATAATTTAGGGACATTATTATGATTAAATTCTATGAGAATTTAGGATATAATAGAATAGAATATTCTTTTTTGAACAAAAAAAAACGTACAAAAACAGAACAATATTATTATTTATACTCTTGACAAACTGAGTTCGGATTTTTTTTGGGAGCTTAATTTTCTGTCCTAATTGGAGTATTAACGATGGTAATAGTAGGTATCTTCTGCCGTATCTTGTTCTACTCATTGTGACCTTCACGCTACGTGGGCACAAGCGTGCGAATGTAAACGCGGTTATGGATTGGATTCCTACTCGAGGGAATTAAATATATTTTTAATATTTTAATTAACTCAATTTGGTAACGAAGCTAAACGCGGCGTTGAGTTCTGCACGCTCAACTTGACCATTTCAATAATTCGTCGGAAATGTTTTAATGGAGAAAGGATTGTCGTAATACTAGGTTCCCAGTGTCCCTCTACTTACGTAAAGCGTGAAGCTACAATAATAATAATAATAATATTAGTCTTCAATTGATTGCGGCTAACGCGACGTAGTAAATTAAGTTTTGATTTGATCCCCATTCGGGGAAATTAATTATTTTCATGTTTAGTTCTGGTATGAGAATAGTGCGGCATTAATTTGTACTACTCAACACACAACGACTCCAATTTGATGGATTGACAATGTGTTCTCTGAAGAATTTCGCGGAAAATCTGGAACTGCTGTGTACGGGATACAGCGTGAAATTGATTATTTTTTTATTTTTAATATATATAGGAAAACGTATACATATCCTGTTGTATTCTGAATTTGTAATCTTTCAACCGATTTTAAGAAGCTATGTTATATATGCTATATAAGATTTATCAATCTTCTCACTTCAATTACTTGACGTACACAAATAACGTGAGTGCACTTAGTGGCCCCAAACATATATAATAAGAAAACACCGAACATACACAATAGCGGTCCTGTGTACTCTGTGGTGTATTGGAAAACCATGTTACATCGCCTCCAGCCGCGGTGATTGCTTACCTTATCGTGAGGGGAATCTAATAAATACTTGAATTATATGCTCTTAATCACATTTTCAACACTGATTTTCTGGTGTGTGAACGCTACGGTACTTTTTTATGTAATACGTCTTTTTATTAATAATATAGTTTTTTTCATGGATTTCAATGTTTATAGGCATATAATGTAATAATATTTTTAAATTATCTTCAGTTCAAAATTATAAGCAATAAAGCTCCAGTACAACCGGTAGCCGTAAGCTATCAAATTAATCTCTTGTCAAATAAACTCTGTAAATGATGGTCACGTTCCGATCAGATGTTTTACGTAATAATGTACAATGGATACTGGGATTATATCTATAAATTAAATTACATAACCTGATAGTTTATTGAAAATTTTTGTACTTTTTTGATAAAGTTGGAAAAATCGAATATGTTAATTGTAGGTTCATCGAATATTGTAATAAAAGGTCTCTCTGTGCCTAGCTTGATAAATGTGGGTAGCTCAATGCATCAATGTTTCTATACATATATATTTAGATTATTTATGCATTATAATATAATTTAAATGAAAATATATAAAAATCATTAAAAAAAGTCATAATTTTTCGATGTTTTTGTCTCCAACACAATAATATATTTTAACATCTCCATTTTACATTACACGGCAGTCCCACACAACAATAAATGATCTCTCCTAATATTACGGTGACAAAGCGTCTGTCCGAGCATACCCTCTGTATCAGCGTCACATCGTCTAGAGGAGCGGAATGTACCGGATATGGTTGGATCGAATCAATAAATACAAGCACTCAAGATATGGACGTGGAGTCACGTAATTCTATTTAGGGGATGAATGTTTTCCACCTCAGATTGCATCGGGAAGTATGTGTTATCAGTGTTGTGTTACGTTTTTAATATTTTTTTTCAGCTTCTCACTGAATCCTACATGTAGCAGAGGGGGCATAGAGTTAAGATACTCGGCTCCTCTATTTCGAGTTGGGTGGCGTAACTCAACGTCGAGCTTTGCCTCGATACTAGAGTTGATTACCCTCGATTGGGAATCAAAGTCACAACCTGTCGCGTATTCAGTCACATGCTTGTGCACTGCGTCACGACTGCCCTTGATTTTTTTATTATTAATAATATTAGCAAAAGTTTTCACCTCCACTTAATTATAATAGTTCGAGTAGAATTTAATAAAAATATTTACTGTTAAATACTGCAGAAAATATTTTTAAATGAAAATTAAGATATTCTTATGTGAATTGAAACTTTAATTACTTAAAGTATTCACATTGCACATACAAAGAACTATATTGTATAATAATTTAATTTTCTTATAGAAACATGTTATTTATTTAAAAAAAACGTTTTTAAGAAGAACCATAAATGCTCGAAGTGCATATTAGACGAGTACATTCACGTTACAGTACACTCTAAGAGATACTTATAGTTGGTCTTTGGTCAAAGTAAGACGTGTTGAAGTGTTAGCTTAATGGAATAACTTTACGTCGTTACTTCGTTCGAATTTTAAACTTTACGCGCGTACTTATCTTGTACAAAATTCAAATGTAAAGACTACTTCACTAATAAATTAAATTCAAGATTATTGAAAGTGGTGTGTACTTGTATCAATTCAATCTTCGTATACGATTACTTCCAGCACTTTTGAAGTTTATATAATTTTTTATTTTATCTTTTTTTATTTTTTTATAGTAATATTCTCTAAATGATATTAAAAATATTATTTTACAATTACGTATATGAAGGTAAAAGCGATTAAGCTATTACGATGGTACTAATTAAAAGTTTAATTAAAATAAAAATAGTAGCCATCTTGGTGCATTTTTAGGTTTCCACGCCTCAAAAAGAAAAAAACGGAACCGTCGTAGGATCACTTTGTTGTTCGTCTATCAGCCTGTCAAGACCATATTTACCTCAAGCTTGCATGGAGGTGTCAAGCTGAAATTTATATAAAATATTAAACTATTTCATTAGAGAATATAAATAAAACATTATCACTTCTGTTAATGCAATTAGAAGATACGAGCATTTTTTTATCGTTTACTGCATATTGTATAAATTCGCGGCGTAATCAAAACCTAAAGGGTAGTTCCCGTGGACCTACAGTCAATAAATTTGGCACGAAGTGGGAACTTACAATGTAAAAAAAACATTAATATTTGTAGCTCATTTCATACAAAATATATAAATAGACAAACTTAAGTAACTTAAGTAACGTAAAATTTTATAAATTATACTTTCCCTTGACTTAAAGCCGTGAAATTGATGCGGAACCCTCTGTGGATAATTTGACTCGCACTTGAACGATTCTTTAAGTATAAGTGACTTTTCTAGCGACCTACTAAATTGATTAGTGTATGAATGTTCTGCCAAAATTTCAGGATTTTACTATAAAATAAAAACAGCTATTATAAGACATAGTGTTACATTGTAATATATATATGCATTTAATTATATTATGAGAGCCTGGTATCATTTAATAAATTACACGTCTTCATCTTCTCACCTTCACGTATAACCTAAACACGACGCACAACAACATTAATTATATGGAGATAATATTTTGGAGACATCACAAATCTTAAGGCTCCTACAATGATCTCATTATACTTCTATTCTAGACAAAAAAACGGAGATAATTATAAAACATACTTATTTATTTTTAGCTTTACATAACGTAAATCTTACGGGTGGCGTTAATAGAAGGTGTAACGAAAGGATCGTTACGCCGTAAAAAAATGTATAGCTGAATAATATAATTAAAAGTAATAATAATTTATAACTTGTAAATAATATACCATAGATATGCAAGCAAGCATGCAAGATATAAAATATATTTATTGTTATAATTCTTTATTAAACATAATTTAATAATAATAAATAATTAAAAGAAATAATAACATTATTAATATTTTTAATATTGCAAAATATAATGTTGGCTGAATAAGTTACTGTCAAAGCCGAAGAAAAGAAAAAAAAATGAGGAAAGATGGCGGACGCGTCTGCTGCAGGAGTTCAAAAATTTTTAGAGAAGTTTTAGTTTATAATTAATATATATTTTATTATATCTTATATTTAAAAAGCAACAAAGATTGTGAATAAAATAGTGAAATAGTAATTCGAGGCTGGTAAGATAAATTTTACTAAGTGCTTTCACTATTTATAATTGTTTGTTTTGGAATTCTTCGTCGGTAAGTTTTTAATAGATTATTATTAAATAAAGAAGAGTAACAATGATGCATATAATCCTATTAATATTCAGATTCAGTTTTATGAGATATGAGATTCAGTTTTATGAGATATATAAAATTACTATTTTAATAATGTACGTAGAATGCTTGCCGCCATATTTGTTCGATGCGTGTATATGAACCGAGTTCTCGTAAAATTAAAGTTATATATATTTGGTAAATTTTATTTAATAATGTTATTTTTAATTAATCGTAGATATTTAAAATATTATTATATAAGGAAATATGTATAAATATAATAGTATCATTTACAATATGATATAAACGTATTTACAGTTTATAAATATTATATAACATTAGTATACCTATTTAATGTCTGACAATGAAGGTAACCTGTCGATAACAAATTATAAATTCGTCGGAGTTCACTGACCCTGTGTTTTACTAATAACTGATATTGGAGTCACAACCGACTGGTGCTTGACTTCGCTGGTACTAATATGCTTGGCTAGATGTATGTAGTAGTGTCCGCCTATGAGTCTACCAATTTGTTTTTAATGTAGAAAACAAATGAGACGCGACAACGGGGTGACTGGCGAGCGTTTATTTGAAATATCGACGGTTCTACGGTACTCCGCTCGGAACCAACGACTTATATTGATCACACAAATCAATCAACATCACGAATCATAAACTAATAGAGTATTAATAATATAAATAAGCGTGACAAATATCTTCAGAAAGAAAGATCAGTCACAAGCGTCCCGGAGGATTCAACAAACACTGTTGCAGCCGCAGTCTGGTTAGAACTCACGTTGTAGGGGCGAGGTGGTGCCCTTACGCTTTCTTCTTTTTATTATAACTAACGATACTGGACAGTTATAGTGGAGAAGAAGATAGGACGCGCGCTTGGATTTTCTTCGTAGGAACTTTGAGTCATGATAAAGTGATATTGTCGAGTTCCAGTTATTTAAATTAACTTCTGATGGCAAATATCTTATTAGAACGATACCTTCTGATGGTATTATTTAAAACTCACGTGTTGCAAATATAACTTTCTTAACCTCTGAATCTCTAAAAGATCTTGAATTATTAAATCGATTCCCAGTCGACGGAATTAATTATTTTCATTTGCAATCTAAACGTAGCTAAAAACTCATTAATGGAACCCAATTTGAAGTAATCTAAGTAAGTTACTCCATCTTCTTTCAGTTAAGTATGGGCATAGTACTTAGAAATACTTATACCTATACTTCACACTTTATCCTGCATATAGCTGGGGCCTACCCAGCTATATGCAGGATAAAGTGTGAAGTATAATAGTGTGAAGCTAAAACGAAATAAATACTCGCCTTTTAATACAACAAGATCTCATTATATATACTAGCGCTAATTTAATGCTATGTAATATTAAACTACACATCACTATTCAATGCAACATGCTGTATTTCAAAAGATTTTAATTATGAAAGTCCTTTGGCTGTGGAATTATAAAAAAACTTTATTTTCAAGTAAATATAAAATATAATATTGAAATAATATTTGTGTAGAATTGAAGGCGTATATTTATAGGGTAAAAAAGAATATATTAGAATAATAATAAACACGCACGGATTTTACTTTGCGTCTTTCGTTTTTGTTAAAAGGAAAACTAAATGATTAATAGCTAGAGAAAGAGGCATGTACTATTATTTGTGGCATTTGCGTGTCCTATATTGAAAACGTGCATAACTCGTATATACATATTAAGATTTTTTCATCGTTATAATATATTTTTAGGGTTCACTACCTCAAAATATCAAAACGGAACTCTTATAGGATCATTTTGATGTTCGTCTGTCCGTCTGCCAAAACCAACTATCTCGATATACGTAGAGTTATCAAGCTGAATTTAAAAGCGAATATTCATGTCTATTGCCAATTAAAGTACAGAACAATTAAGCTTCTAAAGGAACGCATTCAAAAGATACGAGCATTTGAGCGTCGATTTTGCTGCATTTTGTATGAAATTCAATGCGTGATCTAAACATATAGGGTGCTTTCCATGGACCTACAGTTATGAAGTTTGGCACGAAGTGAGTGAGAGTGCATATGCCCGCAAATTAGCATTATTTTTATGTATCTAAATATTAGACCATTATTAGCAAATACACAAACAAAAAGAGGCCGGTCGTGGCGCAGCGGCACGAGGTGTGACTGCAAAACCGACTGGTTGTGGGTTCGATCCCCACTCGAGGAGATGAAATATTTACTTAAATTTATATTTCCATTTCTTCGCTCTGGTGT
>DWMY01003031.1:0-10803 GCA_018249775.1 Heliconius hecalesia formosus
TAGTGGATGTCCAGAATATGAAAATAAACATCTGTCCAAATTTCACGTTTCTACGCACAGCGGTTACGGCTCTGCGTGCGTCTTACCTCAGTCAGTCAGCACAAGTCCTTTTATATATATAGATTATTAGTATAGAAAGAGAGAAGAGGATAATATTATTAGTATTCATTGAATCATCAATAACAATAAGCTTTATTAAATGGAACAATTATATGTTTCACAATAATTAATTACAAATTAACGTCACAGTTTACTATATGTTATATGTACAAAGGTACATTACGTGACGGTTCTAGATTCAAATATTACTTGAAACGAAAAATGTTTATACTAAAAAAATAAGGAGAATTTCCAGCCTTACTTTCAAACATAATAAGGGAAATAGTGGAGAAGGAGAATCTGTCTTCTTTCTGGCTATTTTACAACATTTTAAAAGGTGTTAAAAATAATAATATGTCACCTATCATATTCATGGAACAAGCAGTATATATATATATATATATATATATATATATATATATATATATATGGTTTAAGAAAAAAAATGTTGATAGTGGCACAGGAAACTACAGGCAATTATCGTTAGAGTTCGCAACATTCTGACGTTGTATACACGATTCTTTATATCTTGTAAATAATATAATGTTTATATGACAAGAAATTTAGCTCAACTACTGTGGAAAAAGTAAATTCTAGTTAGAAATATATTGTATTTTAAAAAAATATGTTAGAATTGAACAAAGCAAAATAAGCTTTAAGCAGCGGGAACCAAATGTTAAGATCTGTTCTTAATTTTTCACGGTAATTAAAGAAATCGCGGATTAAGTGACGGAGTTCAACGTGACACGTTTTCAATTTAAATGGAAAAGGGAAAATAACTCGTTGCCGCGAGTTGAACTCATAATCATGGAATTTGCAGTCAGCCGTTATCAAAAAACGCCATGAGTTAGCAAAACATATCTATTAAATCCAATAAAATGAAAGTTAGATTTACAAATACAAATCTAAAAAATAGAAAGATGGAGATAAAAATAATTTATTTATCACAACAAAATATACTTTTATTAGAAAAAAAAACAAGACGGTGCTTTGGGACAAAGGTCCAGGCCATCGGTGTCAATGATAATTTTTTATTGTATTTTTTTATTATTACACAAAACATTTATAAATTTAATACCAATATCAATTTCACAGCATACGTCAAACCAAATATATTTACTTTAGAATTGTAAACCATTGCTTTTAAATATACATCAAATAGACCATTTAAAGAATCACCTAGCACTATTAACATAGTATAGGTTACATATTCAAGTACAGTTATACTATCAATCGGATGGTCAATGAGTCTTCGCCATTGCCTTATAAGAGAAGGCAGCTTTTTACAATATTTCCCGAAGCTCCACTTAGCCGGACCCGCAAGGTCGCATATATAAGGCCACAGTACTCCGTTGACATTATAAAAATGTATAAATTCTTAGAATTGTATAGATTTTGATCTAGAATGTGACAGGAAGATATATAAGTTCTTAGTGTGAGAGTAAAAAAATGTGATAGGCGTGAGTAGTCATTGTAAGTTATGTTTTTTTCAGCGATTAATATCTCTTATACTGATGCCGTAGTGGTGAAGTAGTGATAGATAGTCTATCTTAGACTATGGTTGTTGATTCGATCCCTGTGAAGGGAAATTATTATATTTAAAAGTATTTATTAAACATTTTTACGAGGGCAATCTTAACGCAGAGGCACAAAGTGTGACAATAAACGCGACTGGTTGTGAGCTCTAATGTCGAGACAACGTGGCGTTGAGTTACGCTACTCAACTCGCAATGCCTCCAGATTTCAGCAGAAATTGAAAAAACGGAGTGTCTTAACACTAGGTTCCCTCTGCCTACCCTGATGTGTGCAAGATACACTGTAGTGCTGAAAAAAAATTAGATAGACCTGGTCGAGCTCAATAACTCAAGACAAAGTCATACTAAATATTTTGATTGAGTGGATTTCAAGAAATGCAAGTAACATAATGAATTTAGTTAAAAACATTTTATTTGTGGTTAATACGAATCATTGAGTCGCTCTGACAATTCCTATACTATCTTTGTTCAAAGGTCAGGTTCGTGTGAATTATAATAATAATAAGTATGATAACTTTGAGGCCGTCGTGGCACAGTGGCACATGTCGTGGGTTCGATTTCCACTCGGTAAATTAAGTTATTTTCATTTCCGCAATTATCTTTGCCCCCAATTTTAACTGACCAAAATGGCACTGTCTGCACTGGCAATGTCTAATAAAATTGATCGATGTGTGAAACGAATCTTCTCTTTTGTTTTATTTTATTACATGATACAATTTTGATAAATTATATTTTCCTCTAAAAGAATTAATTATAAAAATAACCTCAGTACATTTTATCCTATCAGTCCTAATTTTAATTTTCAATTTATTTCAAATATTTTTTGAGTATTATTTCATATACAAGCCCTTGTTAGCCCGTATGTTTAGCTTCTAACAGTAAATCGTGTGTATAATTCTATTAAACACACGCCTCTTTAAATAGATTTTAGCTATTAACCAAAGAGTGTTTACTGCACGCTTTACTGTCTATTTATTTACGTTTTCCAAATGGAAGGTCATGCTACTAGAATTAGAAAACTTTTTAATATTTCTCAAATATTATGATTACAAAAATAAATGTATTTGAGTTCGAGTGGCGCATGGGCATGCGACTGCAAACGCGACGGTTGTGAGTTTGATTTTCTCTCGTGGAATTTTCTTGCGTAAGCGTTTCTCTGTCTGCCACACACCGCACACTGCTTCCAGAATTTTTCGTAAAGTAGGGAACGGAAGTGTCTTAATGGGAACGGAGTGTTTTAACATTAGGTTCCCAAGTTCCCTCTGCCCACCCTATTACGTGCGTGCAGCTATTTTTTCCTTTAAATATGTGTAGATAATACAATACAATTTATTTTTGTTAACAGAAGAAGATTCGGAATCAGCCAACACTAGTACAACCCAAACCGTTGGAAAAGTGAAGACGGGCAGCACGCACATACACCTGTGGCAGTTCCTTAAAGAGTTGCTGGCGTCACCCCATATACATGGCTCGGCTATTCGATGGTTGGATCGAAGTGAGTATTATCATCTAATATTAATATAAACACGATGGCTGTAGGTTCGATTCCCTATTGGGGGAATAAAAAAAAAATCATTATTTCTACGAGTTCATTGGCGCTCGTTCCTATTAAAATGTAAGGTGACTTATGATTTAATTAAAATATACATCAAATGATCTAAGATACAGTTATTAAATTTATAATAAACATACAAATATTTACGTCCAAAGAAAATCAAAATATTTATTTTCTTTTATCAATTCACTAGAATCATAATGAGTCAAACAAGTCATCACAAGTCAAATTGCGATTTCTTCTTAAAGATAATATATGTTTATTGATTACACTACACTACTATGATGTCTTGATATTGTACCAATATAAACATAATAGTACCTTATATTGACACTCCGTTTCCCATTAAGATACCTCTGTTACGCACTTCCCACCGATTTCTTGAAATATTAAGAATTGAGTGGTCCGCCGCTCCTGCCTCGTCCTGTTTGCTTACCAGAGCTAGGAAATGAAAGTATTTGACATTTAATTCCCTAAGTTAAATCGATCCCAGAACTGTCACGTTTGTGCCCTCGACAGTGCAGGGGCACAAGCGTTCTATGATCGACGATCGATATGTGTATATGTAATAATAGTTACGCCGTCGTAGCGCAATGGGTTAGCGTATGACTGTAAACGTGATAATTGTAGGATTAAATCTCATTCGAGGAAATCAATTATTTTCATTTCCCCATTCTGGAAAGCTAAGAGCGGTCTTGTGTTCCGCTACTTAACACACAGTATTTAGTATTCGGGCGGAAACGTATATTAAGACAAAGACATTTTTTAGTTAGTATATTAGTTCTTTTTACCTAAGTTATATACCCGGATGCACTTTTGTTGTAAATTGAGCTCGAAACATTCATTATTTATATTTAAAAAGGTTGTATATCGAGTTTCTACGAGTACTTTGAAGGACTTGTTAAATTGAATAAATTGTAGAAGATCCTAGTTGAAACTTCTATTGTTATTCAATACAATATCATTAACTGGAATTGACCTAGTACAGGTTTTATTGACAATATTTCAAGAATTTACGTTCGTATAAAATCCAGTATTTATTTTTTGTTCCAACTTCATACATTTTTCATATTTTCAAGTTACGTTGAAAATCTTTTATTATATTAACTCTGCTCGTTTACTTTGACTAATCTGATAGCAGAAAATTATAAACTTTAAAAATTTTACAAGCAAAATTGGAATGTAAATCAACATCTATGTTAATGTGGCAATTTTCTAGCTAAATAAAAAAATGCAGTTGAACCCAGATTGAACTGTTTGTAGATCTTAGTTACATCTGCTATCTGTATAATAATAGTTTTCAGCTTCACGCTGTATCCTGCACACTGCAGGGTAGGCAGAGAAAACCTAGTGTTAACCTACTAGGTTCCCCACTTTCTGCCGAATTCTGGAGGCATTGCGTATTGAGTGGCAGAACTCAACGCCGCGCTTTGCCTCGACACCAGAGCGAAGAAATGGAAATATAAATTTAAGTAAATATTTCATCTCCTCGAGTGGGGATCGAACCCACAACCAGTCGATTTACAGTCACACTTTGTGCCGCTGTGCCACGATTGGCTAATAGTTATTCAATTTAATTGTAAGTCAGTCACGTGATATAGGAGGTAGTTTTTATTTACTAAATCGTACAGAACGCTTAATGCCAGTATAAATCGAGATTTTGTATTTTTTTAAGAAGCAAACTCAGGACTGGATTCATTATTAAGTAAAATCACTGAATGCTTATACAGAAAATCAAGACTAAAATTATCCAGATATATTTTTTTAATGATTAACGGCGTCTTACTTTTGGTTGCTTAAAATATATATTGACTAATATAATATTTTAATATCGCTTTAATTCTATATATTATATATCGTCTGTCAGACCGTCGTGGCACGTCGTCTTTTGTGGGTTCGATTCCCACCTGGGGTAGTGAAACATTTTATATTTTCATTTTCTCGCTCTGGTAAGAAGGCAAAAACGACGGTGTTGAACTCTGCGTCGTAAGTCTGCCACTCAATAGGCAGTGCCTCGCAAATGCGGCGCAAAATGGGGAACGGCAGTCTTTATGCGAATGGATTGACACTAGGTTTAAAGATTTCCTCTGCCTACCCTGCTATGTGTGGGATACAGCGTGAAACTAAAGAAATCTAAATATATATTTTTATAATATTTTTGTACATTACGTTAAATACAGATAAAAATAAAATATTCAGAGGTTATCGAAAGTAATTTTAATCTGAGTTAGTAGAAACAATATAATCGATGTTTCGTTTACAACACCTTATTATACCAAAACCTTTTTATATATTTTCAAATTGATACCAGCAATATATTAATATGATGATTTTTAATTGAGCGAAGCCACGGAAACGAATTGCTTCAATCGTAAAAATTAATTTTATGTATATTATTGATCTTTTGTAGTCGAATCGATTTTATTTTTTGTTCAATAATGAATGAGAATAGCTGTGACGGACTCGATTTTCGAGTTATAAAGTCCATATGAGATGTTATATACAATAAAAATATATACATTTTGATCGTTTTTTTTTATAAAATAAATAAGAGAAAAGATTGTTTTTTGTTGAATTTTACTGATTTGATTTCATAATTTTTAATTGTTTCTTTAACAACTCTAAAAAACTAGACAAAAATATAAATATGAGGCCGCCGCCGTTGTAGCGTAAGTAAGAAGGCAAAATGCGGTGTTGAATACCGCCACTCAACACGCATTGCCTCAAGAATTCAACGGAAAGAAGTGCCTTATTGGGAAACGGATAATCTAAACACAAGGTTGCCAGGTTGCCTTCGCCTACCCTGTTGTATGCGGTGTAAATCGTGAAGATAAAGAAAAGAGTGTAGAACCTACAAAGAGTATAAGTATATATATAGAGGATACAATACCACAGATACAACAAGTACTTCTAAAACAATTAGGTCGACACCGAATCAATTATTCTTAACCAGGAGTTAGCCGGTAGTAACTAGGTTTCTACGTTCATATCTCTTGGTTATACGCGACATTCTCAATCCAAGGTGAGCGAGCCATTTACTTGCCATCTCTCAGTTACTCTATAAAACACTTTAAAGTTCGTGACTCGATATACGTATATTATATCAATACATTGTCTAAGTATACAGCTATTATTGTTAAGTTATTTTAGATGTTAACGGGTGTTTTATGGTAATTTTTGATATGCCGATTATATGGAATTCTCTGACAATAGTCACGAGAACGGAAATTTGATTAACACTTACATTCTAGGTCATTTAATTATAGCTTTGTCCTGGTTTTATAAACAAATATTACGAAACGATCTAAGGTACAAACGTCAGATATAAAGGCTTATTAGTGTATGAGGCAGAATAAATTTTAAAGTAGAAGAAACGCTTTTCTGTCCAAATTCCGTATTTAAAAGAAATGATTGTGATAGTTGGCAAAATTGTACGCATTCAAAAAAACAATGGCCCCATTTACATTTATTTTTTCTATAAACAAATGTTTAATTCAAACATCGTTCCACAGGTAACGGAGTTTTCAAAATTGAAGATTCAGTACGTGTAGCCAGACTTTGGGGCAAGAGAAAAAATCGTCCAGCAATGAACTACGACAAGCTGTCGAGAAGTATTCGACAGTATTACAAGAAGGGCATCATGAAGAAGACCGAAAGAAGTCAAAGGCTGGTCTACCAATTTTGCCATCCTTACAGCTTATAAAAGCTTACTTAGCTTTTAAGTTAGTTGTATATATTTATTGTACATAAGTATGTTTGAGCCGCGGTAATGCGGACATTGATAACTGCTTGCTTTTTACGAGTTACGTAAAACGTAAGTCAGTTGAACTTAGGTCGGTGCGTATCGTCGGGCATGTGCTCCGACATACACCGATAGGTACTCCTCCATATAATTCGGGAAAGGTAATTTTCTTCGCAATTCTATAGGATGGAGACGAACTCTCTGTTAATATTAAGTTCTTTTTTTACCGACGAATAGACGGCGGTCATCGAGCATCTCGGCGTCAGTCGAAAGTTGGTAATTTTTATCCCATATATCTATGATATATTTCTAGTATGTTCTATGAACTTTTAGGTAAGCGAATTGTAAATAAACGAATCTAAAACTGAGCATA
This sequence comes from Heliconius hecalesia formosus, assembly GCA_018249775.1. NCBI lineage: Eukaryota > Metazoa > Arthropoda > Insecta > Lepidoptera > Nymphalidae > Heliconius > Heliconius hecalesia. The sequence continues at coordinate 7,305 of DWMY01003031.1, forward strand.
CGTTTGCTCATCAATTATGAAGAGGTAATTCTCATATAGCTTAAAATAATTTATAAAATAATAATAAATCAAAGCTATAGTCAAATAGCTTTGATTTAAGTTAAATTAGTTGTCTAATAATGTTTATTTCGTATGTGCATCAGCATATGGGACATTTGCAATGTAGATTTACATATGTAAAATTATTATCAATGGCGATGATGATGAAATTTTGTGATTTGTGTTATATAAAATTGAAATTTTGTGCCAAATAGACCGTTTATGCCGAATTTATTCGGGGCAAAATATGTCTGATCGGCATCCCGCCGATGTAAAATTGTATAAATAATACTTAAATCGGTGTTGGGTTAGGTTAAGTTATCTTTAACACACGACGCAGTTAGTGTCAATTATAATAATAAAACATAATATTACTGGACCAAGCTAATGTAGATTTTATTAATCATGTAATGTATATTGCATCAAAATAAATGGCCATTTATATATAACCTACTTTTATTTTTGTCCTCTTGTTATTTTGGATTGGAGTAATAATTAATAAATTGTAATATATATTTTTAGCCGACTGCAAAGGAAGGGTTATGTTTTAACATTTAAATTGACTATTACTCTGTTTCTCACTTTTTATACACATATTAAAAAAGTCATCCATTTAGACTCATAAAATAAAATCATAAAATTTATTTTAAGCAAAAAACATTCTTCAAATAAAGTTAAAACAACCAACCAAAGCGTCTTCACACCACTAATTAAAAAAAATAAGTAATGTACCTGCCTATTGCGATGCGATAGGTGTCAAGACACTCTCAATTGTATCCAGCCAAGTAAAAAAAACTGGAAAAAATATCAATCTAATAGTACAGACTGAAAGTACTTGTAAATGTAATGAGGAGGAGTGAAATTTAGAGCTTCAATTTTATCCTAAGTGAACACAGAACTTGACACCCATATAGATTTCTTATCAGTTTATTTATATTTTTTCTCCATATTTTGCTAAATATTTAAGACAAATCTAAATTCTGTTAACGAAACTACGTCTTTATTACGATTTAATTATGAATAAAATAACAATTAGTATTTATTGTCTAAAAAAACATTTAATTTCTAATAAGATCTAATCAAAATAATCTCAGGCATATGCATATCACTTTAGTTGCATCACGTTGCGCAAATGTGACGTCATACACCGTCGAATTCTTACAGTGAAAGTGCGTTGGTGAGAGGGGAGTGCGACCTCGGAAGGTAAAATTTTATTGAATATTTAAGAAACGCTAAGATATTGTCATATATCTTTTTTACTGTGTTGTAAAGTTAGATTATATACCTATAAAAATATTTGTTTTTGGAAAAAATATCTTATTTATCTACAAATGAATTAATGATAAATTAATCCATTTGCTACTTACAATCCAGACATAAAAAAAGAACATTGAAATAACATTTTATTAGTAAACTTCAAATCGTATGAATCGTAAGAGCGTAAAGCTATTTTTTTTATAATTACACATCCCTTGTATATAATACATCGTAGATACATATAAGAGAAAATACTTGAAATAATTTATCATCATCGTATGTTGAATTCGAAATTACAAGAATTATATACATACACAATCAATAATCAAAGCGTCGTGAGAAAGCTATTGACTGTAAGTCCGATGGTTCTTGGTTCAATTACCACTCAGGGGAATGAAACCTTGTCAATATAAACTTTTACAACCGTATCATTTTACTATTGTGTGACATTGACACTTAGGCCTATTTTTATAAATCGCTCTCAACTCCGAGTTCAATTTTAAGAGCGAACTTAAAATACCGTCTTAATAATCAGTGGCCAGTATTTCAAAGCCGCTCTCGACTCTGAGATCGATGTTGAGATGCCATTTTTATTCAAAGATTGTAATTTATGAATGAAAACATCTCAAGACTGTACTGTCTGTAACCTGCAGACAACGATGGTTTCTTAATACTGTCATCCTTCTTCTTATTTATACTAAATTCTATAGAAGACATTAAAAATTATCACTTCTATGTATAATTAACTCATCATTAAAAAAACGTATTCCATTATTATTTAAATTAAAACCCTATAAAAATGGGGATTTACTTTTTCGTATCTAAAAATTAAGTGGCGGTATTACTTTAACTCAATGAGTATGTTTTTAACTCATATCTGTTAAAATTTATCTTATATCTACAAGGAAAATGATAGCCAAATCATGTATTGCTTACGTGATTATAATTTACTAAATTGTACCTTTTAGTTGGCTTGGGACTTCCTTTGGTGTTCTTTTTAACTCGTAAGGTCCCTAGATTTATTATTTATTGATATTTTCATTTCTTCTCTCTGCGGTGTCGAGCCAAAGCGCAGCGTTGAGCTGCCACTTGACACGCAATGCCTCTAGAATTCGGCGGAAAGTGGGATACGGAGTGCCTTAAAACAAGGTTGCATTTGCCTCATATCAACAGTAGAGGCTATTCGCCTCCATTTAGATCATTGAATACAAAGGAACTTTGGGATTCTGACATTCAGATTGCTGCAGGTACTGACGAAAATACCTGCACCAAATTGTACGTCGAGAAGTGTCACCAGCATGCTATGAATGCGATGCACCCGACTCGTCCCATCATACTCTGGCCGAATGTCCTGCTTGGGCACTGCAACGCCACACCCTGATGGCCGTAGTGGGTAGAGACCTCTCATTATCCAGTGTCGTGAGAGCCATGCTAGATAGTGAGAGGAACTGGTCTGCCATGGTCTCCTTTTGTGAATCGGTTATGGCATTGAAGGAGGCCGCGGAGCGGGTTCGCGAGTCCAGTGCGAATGCAGAACCGCTTCGCCGTCGAAGACCAGGGAATAGGAGAAGGCAGTAAGCACATCTCCTACTACCTTTACCTTAGACCAATCAAAGTTGCGGAATCCTTCTAAGGACCGCTAGGGTACCCTGAGAGTAATGGTGGCTCGTAATGGCGTTATATGCGGGCCTTCCACCGAAGCGTCGTAGTGGCATGCGCAAGCGATCCTGCGGCGTCTCTATTTTGGTGGAGAGGTTCCCGCTGGGTTTTAGTGGGTAGTATCGGACTTTTTTTTGCCCAATGAGTCCCACAGTACCATCCGTATGTAGGCCATGCCTTTATGCCGCGTACGGATGGTCTACGTGAGAGCATTTCTTAGCGTTAAAAAAAAAGGTTGCCTTTGCCTACCCTGCTGTGCTGATTTTTGATTTAATTTTGATTTATTAAATGTTTACTTTTAAGAGAAATTTTAAAGTAAAACGAAACGACGAAAAGAAAAAGCAACATTTTTAATACATATGTATAGGACATATGTATATACAATTTAAACTGCTAGGTTAAGTTTAACCAAACAGATGTTAGGCGAGCTCTGTCCTCTTTGGACATCCACAAGTCGAGCGGGCCAGATGGCATCTCTCCCTTAGTGCTCCGTTCCTGTGCTCCTGAGCTGACACCGGTGCTAACGCGTTTGTTTCGGCACTCT
>DWMY01003032.1:0-10803 GCA_018249775.1 Heliconius hecalesia formosus
TCAATAAAAGGCCTTTTTATTTTTATTTTTATTTTATTTATTATATATTTTTTTACAAACAACTAACGACTCTCTCGCGGCTTCGCCCGCATGAACTACATAATTACTATTTTACTAATCTACATTACTTTGTGACCACGGTAAAAGTTTGAAATGTTGGGTTTCCAAATATACTCCGATACAATCCGGTTAAATAGTTTCATTTAATATGTGTAAAAATCGTGAAAGTCGATATTTTAGAAAGTACGCTATCATAGAGCACACAGAGACATATCCAAGCTCAATTTACTAGAGGTTTTAGAAATACATAATAAAATATTGAAAACACTATGTAAAATAAAGATTGAGGCCTTTTTTGATGAAGGGCGGCGTTAAGATCACCCAGTGAGTTATTTTGCCTTTTGAGGGCCCGATTGTTAGATTTTTTATTCAATGAAATCTTCATCTATGCCTCGTACATGCAACATGACGCCGCACATAGCCTTAAAATTTTTAAATTATTTATCAAAAATAAACTAGAATTCTAATAACATAAGAATATAGCTACATAAAAATAACATCCCGTGGACACCCAAATAGTAAAAATATTTATCTGACCTAAACGCAGCAAAGTGTTCGTTACTTTGTTGCACATTTTTGGCTCGTTCTCAACAACTGTACAGTAGAGTATACGAGTTTGGAGAAACAATAAGTGGTAAATATTTAGCTGTTCTATCGTTTGTAAGGTATCTTTAGAGTATAAAGTATGTTTGGTGTATGCCAAAATCTTATTGACATTTTTGACTGTAAACTCGAAGATTGTTGGTTCGATTACTACTCGGGGGAATGAATCATTTTCCTTTCTTCACTATAATAACATAAATCATACTTTACTTTTTTTATTTATAGATAATATGACGTCATATTAATCTCCGCAAATAGTGTATTAAAATTGATATTAAATACAATCTTGCTTAAAACTGGAGATATGGAGGAGATATTGTAGAAAACATTAATTTATTATAGGAAAATATCCTATTGTTTCATAATGGGTAGGTAAAATTTCATTATATTAAAATTCTAAATAACACAATTCTTGCAATTGTTTCAAAGATAATTTTAATAGAATCTTAAAATTCCATTTAAATAGTAAGTTGTGAAAATAGCTAAAGTTAAGAGTAAAAATGCTAAACGTTACCAGCTCGAGGTACTTTGTAAGCGCCGCGCCTTGTGCGCGTGAGGACGCGCTACTGAGGACGATTCATATTACGAGTATCGTTTCAGTTAGTTAAAATTATGTTATTATAGTTGAAATGTTAATTTTAAGGTCAGTCTTGGCGCAGGGGCACAAAGTGTGACTGTAAACGAGGCTGGTTATAGGTTCGATTCCCAATTAGGGAAATGAAATATTTAATATTATCATTTCTTCTCTCTAGTGTCGATGCAAACCGCGGTGTTGGGTTTCCCCAATTCAATATGCAATGCTTTTAGAAGTCGGCGGAAAATGGAGAACCGAGTGTCATAATACATCTAGTGTTAAGCATCTGCCTAACCTGTTGTGTGCGTCGTGACATTAAAAAAAATCTTTAAGATCTTTCGCATTTAGTAAGATAGGTAAAGACAATCTAGTATAAAGACTTTAAAAAATAAAGATTATGATATATAAAGACTATAGAAGGGAGATTGTGTGTGACTGAACAGAAAGTCTGCTTTTTAATAGAAATTAATTAAAATAAGCTGCAATTTACAGACATAAAAACATTTTATGTATTAACCAAGCCTATTATCCTTATAAATCAAATTTAATATAATCCAGTGGCTTGTGTAATAAATATATATAATATTAATAGGATTAACAATAATATATTTGTTGTAATAATGTTTTAACAATTACTTTTGTAAATAGTTTAAATAATCATTAGTATGAAAATTTCGTCTAATTTCGATATCAATGTTTAATTTTGTAAAAGTTTATAGTCTTACCTGTAATCGTATAATTTATGATTTTTTGGGTTTCGTGCCTTAAAAATAAAATACAGAACCATTGTAACATTTATTTAATAGTCTTGTAGAGTGCAACTCGTACTTATTTTTTTATACTACATCTTAAAACTACCATTTTGTCAAGAGAATATATTGTCGGCGTCTGATTGTAAATGCAACGGTTATGGATTCAATCCTCATTAGAGGATATATTATTTTCGTAACGATTCGAAATCGGGAGGGAAACGAAAACTTATGTTTTTTTCTGTATACTGTACGATATGCCGGATAAAGTGGGAAACAAAAAATAAAATTTAAAAAAAAACAAACAATTGTAATGCAATCACCGAATTTTTTAATAATATTCAACATTTTCCTCTACAATTTTATTTATAAGTTTGTACATATCCGATGTTATCGAAATAAAATGATTAAAAAAGTTTCGAATCGTGCATGCAATATTTGTGTCCGTTTATTTAAAAATTAATTTCATTTTTGTAATCTCCCAAAATAGATAAAAAAGAGGAGTAGAGCGTCTTACCACAAACCTTCCGCAGGAAAAGCGTAAAAAATCGAACTATTTAAGTTTATATAGCAATATATCGTTGTGCAATTTATAGGACACTATAGGACGGAGTTGCATATGGAGGTGCAAGGTGAATAATGCATGCTGCATCTACATCTCCCGGACTGGATACTTTTGTGTACTCGGTGTCACTGTAAAGTATGTATTCTACTTGAATTTTTATTAGCAAGTCTGTAAATGGTTCCTTTATGCAATATTTGTTGGAAGCTTACAGTTGAGTAATGTGTGCTTACTTATATAATATGTAGTTAGTTTTATTTCGAATGCTTTTGAAAATAAAACTAACTTGATGTTAAGCTGAATATATTATGAGCGCTGAATAATATCTTTAAAAAATACAGGTTCCCGCTTTTTTCATTAAGCAGGATAGGTAGAGAAGCTTCCCGATCAGGACATTGCATGTTGAATGGCGGAACTCAACGCCGCGTTTAGCCTCAAGGCTAAGCAAGAGCAGGTAAATTAAAATAATTCGTTCGTTCCCTCGAGTAGGGATCGAGTCAGTTACTACTGTGTTTACAATTAGGCGCGGTCCCACTAAGGTATAAACTTAATCAAGCTCCCACTAAGGTATAATATATTCTAGTTTACTGAATACAGGTGCACTACAGAGTACCTACTGTGTCGTTCCATGTTTGTTTGAAACGTTAAAAAGTTTTGCGCTGAGTTAAGAACGCCTTAACAACTTAAGTGCGGTATAGCGCTTAATCTTGTCCCTAGGATTGAGTTACCTTACTTTAGTGGGGATTTTTTTAAATAGTTAAAGTCTTGTTTAGTGTTCGAAGAAAAAAGTTATATCCAATATGCAGAAAACAGTATGTCTTTACATTGAAGACACGTGTTCTGGAGAAGAAAAACTTTTCAACTACGTTGAAACTTTGGAAACGTTGAACTGACTTACATCATTGAATTCATCGACGATCGATTGTTAGAGTAAATACCAATCGTCTTGACTTCGCTTCGAAGAATTTGCTTCAGTCTCTGATTTTATTACTATCTACGAAAAGTTAGTCAACTATGCGGCGGAGGTCGCGAGGTCGTGCCTTGTATAAATTAGTACGGTTATCTTAATATAAAGTCGACTTACTAAAATAATGTATGTATGTAACATTAACATTTATTAACGGTTAGTTAATACAGTCACACTTTGTACTCCTACGCCATAACTGGTTTCAAAACTTAAACGAGACAGGTTGTGGGTTCGATTCCTGAGGAAGTGAAATATATATGTAATAGCATCATTTCATTCTGTTTCTGGTGTCAAGGCGAAGCGCGGCATTGAGTTCCGCCATTGAACATTCAATTTAGGTACACTACGCTGGCATCGTTAGTGGATATTTTAAATGCAGGAGAAGGGTAGTGGAGGCTGTGGTCCAACGTCCGATTGTAAACGGGACGTTGATTCCTACTCGGAGGAATGAACTAATTCATGTACTCACTCTCATATCAACCACAATGTCTTGAGAATTGGGGCAGTCAGTGGCAAATGGATTGTATTAATACTACCTACAGTGCTATACTACAGCCTAGTTAGCGCATAGAATATCTACAGTAATATAGAATTTCAAAATAGAAACTATGTGAAACCAGTGTGAGAACTAGGTAAAGTAAATATTCGAAATCCACATAGACATATTCGTGACAGCCATGAAATAGTGTCGGTAAAAGCCGCGACTATTTGGATTGGTTGGAAGAATGTTAGCTGCATTCCGATTTGACTACTGTACATTTTCCGAATGAAAATCAGGTCTCTATCACTTTTACTGGGAAAGCAGCAAGCGAGACATTTCTCTAAATGGTTTTTTTTTATAGCCTGATATACAAAGGTATACAGTTATGTTCTGTAAGTTAAATCTGTTACGTAGAGTTCCCTATTCTTTGAATGCAAAAATTGCGGGGAAAATTAAGAATAATCTCTCTTATCTTTTGATTATGCTTTTTTTCTTTCTAGGTACTGAAGATCTGAATATTTAATAGACCCACAGGCCCGCTGAGAACTATATGTCTTTCTTTTAAATATTAGAAAAAACAGGACCTGACTGTTTGTACTCAGTACAATGGATGTATAAATATGTAAAAAAATGTAGAGGTGCAAAACCACAAATAACGGTTTTGAAAAATTTTGTCTATTTTTTAACGCACGTCACCTTACGTGATTACTCACCAGTAATCGACACCTTGAAGAATAACATATGCAATTATAATTTACATATATACGTGTATGTATGATACATATAATGTATACTAGAGAACGAAACGAACGTACAAAACAAGTATGTCACTACATGTATGTCACTTTAAAAAAAATGTATTTAACATTTTCGTAAAACGACGTACAAAGCTTGAGTTGAACTCGTGCACGGCGGGTTCCATATGTTGCATTACCTGTAAAAACGGCAAATAATTCATGTTTGTTGTATGAGAGCCTCCTTCAGGATTTATTTTTTATTATTTGTAGTTATACCATAAATCATCTGTGAAAAATTTTAATTATCTATAACGGTTCATTAGACAGCCTGGTGACCGATGGATAGACCGACAAAAAGACATACAGCGGAGTCCAGATAATAGAGTCCCGACTTACACTTTGTGTACGGAATCCTAAAAAGTAATAAAGCACGCGCCATTTCTTCTTCAGTTTGGGTAGAAAGTTTCACTTCCGCTACATTTTCCAATTCAAAGTTGGAATAAGTTGATATAATAAGGTTCATAAATTACAAATATTTATCGTGCTTAAACGCTTTACTGTTAGGATTATTAGTTCAATATAGATGATGCGGAAAATTTTACTTTTCCCACAAACATTTTGCCATGTCTAACTTTGTTATTTTGAGTTTTTTATAAAAGTTTTCATAAATGGTCCAAATTTAAGGCAGAATGATACTTTGAAGATGCGAGGACTTACATAAATATTTTAAGGAGATAAATGATAACTATATATGTTTTATCGATAAACTACTGTATGTATTATTAGATTTTAAAAATTAGGGGACCTAGTGCTAAGACTTACTTACCTTCACTCAACTTTTTACATATTGGGTGTCCAGTGGCGAGGAAATGAAAATTTCCTCATTCATTCTCAAGTACACACAGTAGTCAGACACTGTGCTAGTGCGTCTCAACTAGACTTTAGGAGGTTACTTTTATACTCAATAATGTGCTATAATTAAATATTTTCTTACAAGGCTGACTTTTTTAGCAGTATTTAGATAAAGCTTTATGAAAGTGGACGCCATCATAGGGCATTTAAGATATGATGTTATCATATTATTATAAATTTCAAACGAAATGGTCAATCACTTTAAAGAACATACCGATATCATTAAAAAGAAATATGAGTGAGCTCATAAGCGTATAACTACTCAACACCCAGTGTGTATATTTCAGGCGAAATGTATCTTTATACTAGAGTTATATTATTTTGAGTGGAGCTAAAAAGAAATAAAAAACATGAGGCCAGTCGTGGCTCAGAGGCAGAAAGTATGACTATGAATACCACTAGTTCCATCCTCATTTGAGGAAATGACATACTTATTTAAATTTATATTTTCATTTCTTCGCCCTCGAAGCAGAGTGCGGCGTTGAGTTCCGCCACTCAACACGCAATGCGTCTAGAATTCGGCGGAAAGTGGGGAACGGAGTGTCGTAACATTAAGTTTCGTCTGCCTACTCTGCTATCTGCGGGATGCAGCGTGAAGCTTTTTTCAGCTTAGTAAATATCAAGTTAACAATAATGAGATGCGATAGATAACATAAAAAATTTAAACATAATATAAAACTTGTCTGTATGTCCTCCATAGGAAAATTACTCGGGAACCATAATACGCGGACTTTTATATATATTTTTATTTACGGTTATAGTACTAATTAAAAAAGTTACCCTCAGAATGGGATGTTGGCCGCAAAATTCTATACTTTCGGGCGTATAATGTTGCCAGGAGCAACTTATAGGCCGCGGGGAAACGAAATTGTCATGTTGTTCACGTGGTGAACTTTTTAAAGGTTTTTTTTTAGTTCCTGACTATATATTTATATATCAATTCGATGGAAAATTGTAAGAGACTTTTTAATTTAATTTTTTTTTAGCTGCCGCATTAATAATTGTACGTAATCCTTTTGTCTGTTAGCTATTCAGTTGTTGAACCATCGTTATGGGAAAAATGTATGAAAGATATGACCATATCATATACAATGAAATATTCCCTATTACGGTAAGCAGCAGGAAATTGGGAACTTAGTTTTAAAACACTCCATTCCCATTAAGTCAAATACTGGAGGTACGGCATATCCAGTGGCGGGACTCAACGCCGCCTTTTGCCTCGTTACCAGAGCGAAGAAATGAAAACAATAAATATTTAGTTTAGCTCGAGTGGGAATCGAATCGCACAACAATGTTAAAATTCCCTGGTTCTCTATCATCCTTCATTAAACACAACAAGTATACATATATTTTAGCTACAATATTATATATATTATTAAGAAAACATACTAAAACTGTATAACAATTACTTCTTCAGTGTGTCGTTCAAACTTCGTCCTGACTAATGGTTTGTGTGACGTCGACGTAAAGTGCGTTGTTCGTGCGTTACTTTAGAGGATATTGTGGATATGATTTATTGTGAAATAAATCTTTACTATATAGAAGTACCTTTGTATGTGCAGTATATTGATTGATTTGTTGTTTATAAAATGTTCTAGTGGTGATTTCGGAATTAATGACTATACATTATCGTAATAGGATCGATTATATTTTAACTGGGGTTTGCTTAGAGATTTAGATTGAGGATTAAACAGAGAGGCCAGTCGTGGGGCAGGGGCACAGAGTGTGACTGTAAAACCAACTGGTTGTGGGTTCGATCCCCACTCGAGGAAATGAAATATTTATTCACATTTATATTGCCTCCAGAACTAGGTGGAAAGTGGGGAACAACGGTGTGTCTTAACCCTAGGTTCCCTCTGCCTACCCTGCTGTGTACGAGATGCAGCGTAAAGCTGATTTAGATTAAACCCACAATTATCGGATTTACAATCAAACTTCTCAACACACGTAAAAATGTGAAACATCTTATTTCATTCCATACTTTTATACTACAGTCCAATTAAAATATATGCAAAATAAATACAGTCCAATTAAAATATATGTTAAATAACTCGTCGTTGTTTGAAACAAAAATGTGACGTCACATTGAAATCGTGTCAAGGGTTATTAAGATACTGCTCATTTCTTTTATTTGTCTTTTGTTTGTAATATCATTTTATATATGACATTTTACTGTGTAATTTAATATACATTTATGTAAAATGAATGAAAGTTATATTTAATGCATTGTTTAACAAAATGCCCTTTTTTCATTTTGTTGAAAGATTTTTTGTCTTAATTTATTGTGGATTTTATATCAGTTTCATTTTTTATGTGTATTTTTTTATTTGGCTTCGTGGGTTACGGAAAGAGAACTTGATACAGATTATAGCGTTCTTCAAGGTCCAAGAAACAGAAGCCAAATTATAATAAATACTTAATTTAATTTACATAAATGTATATATTTGAGGCCAGTCGTGGCGCAGTGGCACAGGGTGTGACTGTAAAATCGACTGGTTGTGGGTTCGATCCCCACTCGAGGAGATGAAATATTAACTTAAATTTATATTTCCATTTCTTCGCTCTGGTGTCGAGGTAAAGCGCGGCGTTGAGTTCTGCCACTCAAACAAAAATTGAAAAAATCTCGATACCCACCCTGGTTTAATTATAACTTAAAACACCGTTTAAAAGAAAAATACAACCTTAGACGTCGATGTCAAAAATATAAAAATCCAATGGATGAATTAGAGTTGCAGTTACTAGATTCGTGTTGTACACGTTTGGCCATTGATTGCTATAATAAATACATTAGTTATTCGGAAAATAATATCTTGCAAAATCCTAAATATTTCTGGACCTACGTTAAAGCTAAACGTGGTGGCACGAGTTCTTACCCTCTTTATATGACTAATGGATCGGTGACCGCCTCAGATGGTAAACAAATCTGTGAAATGTTTGCGTCATATTTTGCATCAGTGTACACAAATAGTTCTACTCAAAATTCTGATTGCAGAGATTCCTTAGAATACATGGAAAAAAGCAGTCAGTTTACAACGCTACCTATTATAGACTCTGAAACTTTACTGAGGAAGCTGAAAAGTTTAGACGAAAATAAGGGTGCCGGCCCTGATGGGATTCCGCCCATGTTTATCAAAAGATGTGCTATATACCTGGTTGAACCTTTATTAATTATATTTAATATGTCTTTGCAAACTGGCATATTTCCGGCCGAATGGAAAAAAGCGAGAGTAGTCCCAATTCACAAAGCAGGCAGGGTAGACTTAATATCAAATTACAGACCTATTTCCATTTTGTCAACTTTAGCTAAGGTACTGGGATCGCTTATTTGTTCCTTTGTACAATTTCATTTTAAACAAAGTTTGTGTATTCAACAACATGGGTTTGTTCTCTCTCGGTCAACATGTACCAACTTAGTTGATCTCATAGAAAATATAGCAGAGGCTCTGGACTCCCACAAGCAGGTGGATGTTGTATACAGAGATTTTAGCAAGGCATTTGATCGTTTACCTCATGATTTATTAATGCAAAAGTTATCTGCTTATGGTATTTCTGGCATTTTTTTTCGATGGATCATGTCTTACCTGGAAAATAGAACATTCTCTGTAGTAGTTAATGGCTTTCACTCAGATTCTCAGAGAGTAACGTCAGGTGTTCCACAGGGGTCTCACCTGGGTCCAATCTTATTCACCATGCTTATTAACGATATACCTAATGCCATAAAATTTTCCAAAACTTTTTTGTATGCAGATGACCTAAAATTGAGTAAAGTTATAGACACTGTGCAAGATTCAATGATGCTTCAAAAAAATCTTGATGAACTTGTCGGCTGGTGTCGGCACAATAAAATGGATCTCAACCGAAAAAAGTGCTTTTTTGTAAGGTACTATCGGAAGAGAAATATCGTCTCATTTCAATATAGTATTGCAAAAAATAACATCAAGGAACTTGAACAAATCCGCTATCTGGGTGTATTATTTGATAAAAAGTTAACATTTTTACCTCAAATTGAACAAGTAGTAAACCGGAGCTCAAAACTGCTAGGGTTTGTTTTTAAAAACATTAAAGGGTTACGTGATAACAAAGTCCGGATACTGCTGTACACATCTCTTGCAGCATCTTAGAATATTGTTCAGTGGTATGGCGACCTCACTTTGCGAGTCATTCTCTACTAATAGAAAGAATACAAAAAAGATTCTTGCGGCACCTATTATTTTCGAACGGAATTTCAAAAAAGAAACTACCTTCTTATTGTGAGCAATTAAATCATTTCCGAATGATTTCCATAGAAGAACGTAGAAAGCGGTTAGATGTATTTTTTGTCTCTAAAATTTTCACCAATGGAATTGACTGCCCTCAGCTACTCCATAAATTTAATATACGAGTACCAGTGAGGTTTCCCCGTAATATAGTAACCCTCCCAGACTTTGCAAGTTGGTTAATGAGTACAGTGACCTATTTGACGTTAATGCCGACTCGACTAGCAAGATTCGATTAATATTGAAGACCAAATTCCAAGCATTCCAAAAATATATTAATCCTAACATTCTTTAATTTTCTTTTCACTTGTTTTGTGCCTGTGCTTTTGTTTACTGTGTGGAGTTTATTTTCGCTCTAATATAGCAAGATGTATCTAACCTGTAAATATTTGTTACACCTAGTTTTTAATTCCATATATTATGTATTTTTTTTGTATGTATTGATGTAAACAAATGTTGGTGGATCAATAAATAAATAAATAAATAAATAAATAAATAAACACTAGGTTCCCTCTGCCTACCCTGCTGTGTGTGGGATACAGCGTGAAGCTAGTATATATAATGTTACAATATTTTTGGAACTCCTTTTGTAAAAAAGGTGATGTAGGGAGGTAATATAGCATAGATGATCATAAAGTCAACGCAAATGAATCTCAGGTTGTAACAAATAGTATGCGCCTATTAGTATACATAAAAATAAAACAAAATCATTTATAAAAATGTTTTGTTTTGTTTACATTATCGCATTTAAATTAATATATATATATATATATATTTTACTAGCGGACCCGGACGCGGCTTCGCCCGCTTAAACCGTTTTTGAAAATATTTAACTAATTTAAATGAAAAAAATATAAGTAAACGTAACCATAGTAAAATATTAATAAAAAAACTAAACTAAA
>DWMY01003033.1:0-10802 GCA_018249775.1 Heliconius hecalesia formosus
ACAATCGGTTAATTAAATAATACACACCTTTTTAAGATTATTAAAGAAAGACATCGTCGCTAGTGAGCGCGTCGTCGCCGACGCGCAGAGCTCTCAACCGTCTTTACTCATCTTGACGCCGCACCTCCGCTATTTCTGCAGGAGAACAAAAAACAACTATTAATTAGGTAAAACTACTGAGACAATGTAGCATTGTTTCATTTTACACCTAATAGTAGGGTTGCCTACCCTATTACATTGGGAACCAAGTATTACATTCCTCTCCCCAACTTCCAAGACAATGTGTGTTTAGTCGAGCAACTCAACGCTGTCCTTATTTCATTGTCCTTAATACGAATCGATACCGTAACCGTTGCATCTACAGTCAAGTTATAAGTTTTTCTCATTAGTATATTATCGCAGATATATTTAATACTAATAGGCGCGCGCGGCTTCGCCCGCTTATTTGCACCCTTAGGGGTGAATTCTAAAACAACCACGAAACACGTGTTCCATAAAATATTTTTTACAGTCTTAATTTATTTTTTTATAAAAATCGGTGCCGATTTAATTTTTTTTCCATACAAACTTTCAACCCATATATTCATCCTTATAGGGTTAAAATTTTTCAAAATCCCTTCTTAATGGATGTCCAGACTATGAAACTAAACATCTGTCCAAATTTAACGTTTCTACCATCAGCGGTTACGGCTGTGCGTGCGTTTTATCTGTCAGTCAGGTACATGTCCTTTTTTATATATATATAGATTATATTGTGTTTAATTTTTTCACTGCTAATAAAAAAAATCAAGGAATATAAGTAGAAAATGCGAGATGCTTTTATATAGATTTACTATACAGACTGAGTAGGAAGTGAAATCAGATCTCTTCAATACGAAAACGGAAATGAACATCTATCAATGAATGGCATCTCTCATTGACTGGAAATTAAAATTTAACTCAGGCGCGAGTTGCAAGGGAAAAGGAAAAATAACAATGGTTCTTCTATTATTGAAATGAGACATTGAAGACTACTATTTTTTTATATTTTTTTTAAGCTTCACGTTACCACCTAAAGACGGGTAAGCAAAGGACTAACCGCTAGGTATCCTTAGGTAAGCCGTCGCTGTGCAGTAGCACAGCGTATGACGACGACGACCCGAAGGTTGTGATTTCGATTCCTCCTCGGGGGAATGAATTAGTTATAACTCTAATGTTCTCGCTCTCGAAATAAGGCGGCGTTGAGTTCTACCATTCAACTCGCAGAAAGTGGGCATCGGAGTATCCTAATACTAGGTTCCCCTGCCTATCCTGCTATATGAAAGATACAGCGTGAAACTAAAAAAAATAAAATAAATAATTACAACACTAAACTCAACCTTGCAACCTATCAAACTTTACCTATATATTTTACTTCAAATTCTAAAAATATCACAACCACGCTATGTCAGTGATAACAACAGGCTGTAAATAAATTAGTAACGCATCACTCGCTCACTCGTGACCTTTGACAAGAATCACCTCGTCCTTGCCCGCTTTGATAGCGTGGCATAACATGAGGCTCTTTACGTTTAATATTTACGACAAATCTTTAAAATATTGAATGAGTGATTGATTGGAAATTAGTATAAAACATAACTTTAAGATACTTACATACAGGTTTAGCGACAGTGGATTCGTCTTAAGACTCGAAGGAATGAATTATTTTTATTTTCTCGCTCTGGCAACAAAATTTCACGGCGTTGAGTTCCGCCACTCAACACGCACTGTTTTAACACTAGGTTCCCTCTCTCTATAGTGATATAGTGATCTTAAAACCATCGTTTGCGCTTCTGTATTTAAACATAATTTACAGAGCATAGCATATTAAAATAGTAAAAATTATGTCAGTATTGTCATATCAACGGAAACGCACGAGCTGATAAACAAGCTACTATTAAATGATGACTAATCGTGCGGTGAGAAACGGAAACGTTGTAATTTTTTATTGTAATTGTAATATATAATAATGTGAGTGCGTCAGTGTGTTGCATCTAAGCACATTTCATTAATACTGAGATGGTTTATCAAACCAATAGTAACAGTATTAATTTACTATTAAGAAAACGTAAAAATTTGAATGTAGCAAGGTTTGTTAAAGGTTGTCCAATCTATCTGACTACTAAGTAAGCCATACGTTCTGGTGAACATAGTGGGACGGGACCTCGACCGTTTACAAGAGGCGCGGGTTCAAATCCCGCTACGTAATTTTTTTTGAAATGAGTATTTTTCTTTGAGTGTGGAATAAACACGTTTAAAATTTTGAGATCTATATTAATAGGCGTACAATATCGTTACATACAATTATTCAACAGATTTTTAAAATCTAGGCACACAACAGTTTTCCTAGGATATGTGTTTCAGCAACAAGTGTACCTACGGTACTTACGGGTCACCGATACACCCGCCCAGCTGTGACGGTCCGTTACGACACTACCGCGTGGCGTTTAACATAGCATTTGTAGACTAATCTATCTTTATATTTGTTTTCTTAATAAGAATGGATTTAAAATAGTGGCGATAAGATAAATAATGGGAATATTTGTCTTCATCATAATCCTAGAAAGTATCCTATAATATGCTTAAAAAATGAATGTATTGTAAACAGTTGTGAGGTCAACCGTGGCGCCGCCACACAAGCGTACGATTGTTAACGTAGCTTATGGGTTCGATTCCTACTCAAAGAAATGAAATATTTTCATTTTATTACCTCTGGTAACGAGGCAAAGTGCGGCGTTTAGTTCCGACACTCGCAATGCCTCATGAATTTGGCGCAAAGTGGGGGACGGAAGTCTCTTAATGAGAATAGATGAGAGAAACAGCAATTTCATTTGCGTAGATTACACAACGTAATATTCGGATTTTTTCCTTTTTTCTAGAAATCTTCTCTTGCACTCCCCAATTTATTTGTTATGTCAAATTTCAAATGGTTGCCTGTAAGAAATCGCTTTTAGTGATAAGGCCGCCATTGCACTATTTGTTGTCTTTTTATAAATATTAGTAACTGTTATTATATTGTTTTTTTCGTTTTTTAGTGCAATAAAGTATTATTATTATTATTTAAACTTTGCAAGTTCATTAGCTTTGTCTGTCACAGTAACAGATGACTTTAATATACCTATAAACAAAGATAGACAAATACAAAACTTTTTGGGGTTTAACTTTAGGACCGTATTTATAAATTGCTGTTAACGCTGAAATCGATCTTAAAATGCCGTTTGCATTCATAGATTATATCATAGAAGATCGATCTCAGAGCTGAGAGAGGTTTATAAATATGGGCCTTAGAAATGTATATTAAATACAAAAAGCTAATCAAAGTAGTGTCTAGGCAACAGGTAGAAAGTAACCCAACACTCGGGCGGCGAGGGTCACACGGCGCGCCGCACACCGCACGCGTGGTGGCCACTCAATCAGCTATGACGGCCCGTTACCACATCGTGAACCTTTCTCTGCAAGTGTTGGGAACGCCATGTATTTAAGTGTCATTTTCTATTCGGTACCTTAAGTTGACAGTGTTTGACTTGATTGTACCATTTACTTTAGTATTGATAGAATCGTTTAATCAGCATATGGATATAACCCTTACTTAAAGTTATAGAAGTCTAGTTTCGTTAGCAGCAGGATGCCCTGCTGTGTAGGTAGGGGACAACTAGGGCTAAGACTCGTCTTTTTTGAAAAAGAAATCTAAATTTAATATATGTATGAATTTATTAAGTTCCGCCGCTCAACACACAATACTTCCAGAATTCGGAGTAGGGAACGGAGTGCCTTAATACTAGGTTCCCACGCTCCTCCTGCCAACTCTGCTATGTGCTATGTACACAGTGAACCTAAGAAATATATAATATATTCCTCGTACAAAAACTTTAAAATCAGAATTTATCACAGAAACATCAAACCAGTTGTTATCTTTACTATTATACAGTTATTAATCTTATCACCGTCTCTTTGTTAGTTTGTTATCAGTTGCTGAAATAATTTAAATAACTTCACCCATTTTCTGGGTAAAATCGTGATCAATCAATGGTTCTCGCATAGACGTATCCTTTTTATTAACAGACTTCTTTATTGTTCTTTTTCACTTAAAAGGAGGTTATCAATTCGACTGAATTTTTTTAAGTTTGTTACCTCGGAACTTTTGACTGGATGAACTGATTTTGATGATTTTTTTATTTGGAAGCTGGTTGGTAGTTTTAATTTGGTCCAGTTCTAGCAATGCCATCCATGAGAAAATTTTATAAGTCTTAAATTTGCATAGCTTACTGTTTTAAGTCTGTTTTTTACGTTTAAAACTATTTCTTAAAGTTTGCCATTTCATTACGATTTTTTTGCCAATCTACTGACACACGGCACCGCATTATTGCCAAGTATGGCAGGGAAACACAAAATTTATTAATGTGATATATCATTTTATTACAAAAAAAGGAAAAAAATATAATAAAATATAAAATAATACAAAAAAGACTTTGTTTCATTTATTTAATAATCATTACATACAACAATAAAATCCCACATTTACACTACACCGTTGAACCGTGTCTACAACCTCTCTTTTCTCTTGACCGTGGCTTGTAATTAAACGCTAAAATATTCCAATTAGTGTAACTTGTGTATTCAACGGGTGTCTCAATTGCTACATTGAGCGGCCCAAGAGCTGGGGGCAAAGCGGAAAATTTTTATCTATTTACTAATACTACAGAATGGAGGCGTTTCTAGGTTTGCGTACGTCGAAAGGAAAAAACGGAACCCTTACAGAATCACTTTTGTTGTTCGTCCGTCGAATCAAATCCTAAAGTTGTGTGGTGCCGTGGATCTACAGTTATGAAAACTTACTACGAAAATAAACTAAAAAATCCAAAAAGTTGAAAGTTCGTTATAGTTATAGGTATTTAATGGAAAAAAATCATTACAAACTTATATTTATAGTGAATTTCATACAAAATAAGTGCATATACCCGTAAACTTAAGTTGGTAATTTTTTATAAGTTGTAATTCCCGTTGACCTATAATCCTGAAATAGGAAGCCTTGGTAGGCGAGGCCAACTCGCACTTAACGAGGACTACTGGTTCTAATTCGAAAATTATTTTTATGTTATCCACTTATCCAGGGATGCTATATGCTATATATAAAATTATAATATAATTTTGAACGTTTTTTAAGCTTCACGCTTATATTCCGCACATAACAGAGGAAAACTAGTGTGTTAACACTACGTTCCCCCTAAGACACTTCCGTTTCCCACCTTTCGCCGAATTCTGGGGGCATTGTGTGTAGTGGCGGACTCCGTAATCGACTTTGTTTTATACATAACTTACGAACAATATGTAAAGTAAAGTTAGAGATACTTTACATATTGTATGTAATTTATGTATAAAACAAAGTCGATTACGGAACGGAATTTATTTGAAGGATTTTCCACAGTGATTCAAGACGATGAACTAACAGTCAAATCCCAAATGTTCCCAAGAAGCCCTGAAAAATTTAAATGGATCCAATATGTTGTTCCATACAGCCAGCCGGTGTTTTATTATTAATTTTAAAAAAATCCAATATAAATAAGTAAAACGTAATTACAAAATTAACAAATTGGCAACATAACTAGATTTTGTTTAATATTAAACTAGTTTAAATTAAGCAGCTTTCTTTTAATGGCTTTAATGTTCACATTTTCAACAGATATTAAGTAGAAAATAAAAATTAAAGACCAATATATATATTTTTAATTATTTCTGCTTGCTTTATCCCGCATATAGAAGGGTAAGCACCGAACTAAATGTTAAGATATCCGATCTTCACTTTCGAGAACGTTTGTTTACCCGAAATCGAGATATTGTACCCTTTGGATGTCGGTGGAGATCTGCGCCTGGAAAGCTTCCGCAAATCAGTTAATAATATTACTATATAATGTTTCTTAAAATGAACTAAGTCAATATTTGTTGAAACCGACCACATTCTTATATTTAAACCGCGCACATGACATCACCCTCTAAGGCTAAGTAGCGTGTATCGTGTGTGTACGCTGTACGAGTATGTCATGAGCAATCTTCATAACATTAAAATAAAATAAAAACCAGCCCAGCCCAGAGGGGTTCCGTACCATTCTATATATCTATAAAAACGACAGTAAGACAGCGGAGTCTTAGTAATAGTCCCGGTCCGTTTTACTCTTTGGGTATAAATCTTAAAAAATACGTCAATCATATCGCTGTGGAACTATAAACGCAATGATAGTAGGTTGGATTCCCACTCCTGGAGAAAAATTATATTTAATTGTTTTCATCTCTGGTGCACAAAGCGGTGTTGAGTTTGGCCACTCAACATCAAATGACTCAAGAATTGGGTGGAAGACATGAACAGACAGACGAACACTACTTGCTACTCTACATTTCTAGATATAATCTAAAACTGTACCGTTACTAATGAATGACAGACAGCGCACAACCGGAAAAACACGGTCAGAACGCTCTAATTTAGCATGTCCTTAGGGGAGGAGAAACACGAGAGGATTTACCAAAACTCCTATGGGATCTTGAAAAACAGAATTTTACGTTTCAGGAACCGATGTTGCGGGCTACGACGTCGTCTAAGTATGAAACTACTATCAAAGGTTTCTAATAAATACACCACAAGGGGGAAAACCTATAAATTCTACTCAGTTTAATTATATATATACACGTTTTGTACATATTTGTTTGTAAGATTAACATTCCTGGGTTATGTTAACGCAATTGTATAACTAACTAGTAGGTACACTACAAATCGATGTATTGACTAATTACTATTTTTTCTTTATATATTACACACCATGAATGTGGGGAAGTTTCAAATTTGTCATATTTTTTTTTTACCAAGCTCTTATTGGGTCGAATGGTAGTTTTGTGATAAAATATAAGAAATTGACCCACATGTAATAATTGTATCGAAATTAGACTTGGCAGTTGTACGTATCTTAGGTGACAATACAATAATATGGTAACATCAAGCTGGTCTGATGATGGAGCCAGGGCATAAACGATACTGCGAAACTGAACACGAACACAACAAAATCGTCCAGTTACTGGTTATAAATAAACACGACATTTGACCTCTTTTGCCGCGGACATTTGTTGCGTACAGGTAACAAGTGACACACTAGAGCTGCGCAGGTTTCATTAAGGTGTTTTCCTCGCAGGGCGCGTGACAAGGTCAACCAACGCTCGTCTTGAATGAATTCGTCTTATGATTTTAAACGCTATTTAAAATTAAAAGTGTATTACAACTTTTGTTTCTTGACTTAACTAAGACTTCGCTTTAGGAAAGACGATACGAAATGCGAAGTAGCGAGCAATTTCTTTTTATTAAATTATAAAGCCTAAAATTTCCTCCAGTGATTTGTGCACATACTCCAATAAATCTTCATGCCAAATTAACTTATGATTTCTGCTGGCAGAAATATAGATCACCTAGGAATACATAAAACATGAATGGAACTGACAAAAAAATATCTTCAATAAGAACTCTTCAGTTCTGCTTGGATGGAGAATCCGTGGGATGCAGAGTGAATCGTTAAGAACAGAACCAAAAGCTAAGAAACAACGCCAACAACGTCCAAATTAGAGTTAATGTTATTGATGGAACTTAATACTAGGCTTTGTCTAACCAAAGCGGGGAAATCGAAATATTTGATTCCTCCCAATACAGATCGAGACCCACAAACCATGCCGTCACGATCTGACGACGTCTCAGTGTGACATATAACCTGACCGAGAACCAAATCCATATTGATCCGTACCACCAGGGATTCTGTCTTGAGACTTATTAATTTGCAGCTGAATAAGTGCAAATAAAGTTGCTATTTTAAAGGGAACGAACGAGGAACTACCTTTTATTTTATTACAGATAAATCCAAGGATCGTAAATACAGATTATAAAGAGTATACAAACTGAAACATGAAATTTGGACAGATGTTTATTTTCCACCACTAAGAAGGGATTTTGAAAAATTGAAACCCTAAAAGGATGAAATAGGGGTTGAAAGTTTGTATGGATTTTTTTTTAAACCGGCACCGATTTTTATAAAATTTGAAATTCAGACTCTTAAAAGTATTTTATTGAACACGTGTGTCATGGTTTATTAGAATTCACCCCCTAAGGGTTTAAATAAGGGGTTGAAAGTTTATATGGAAAAATCTTTAAATCGCCACAGATTTTTATAAAAATTTAAATTCAGACTGTTAAAAATATTTTATTGAACACGTGTTTCGTTGTTTTTTTTAGAATTCACCTCTAAGGGTGTAAATAAGCGGGCGAAGCCGCGCGCGCCCGCTAGTTAAGAATATTGTTTTGAGTATATAATAACAATAAGAATGACGTACCACCAGACAAATAATAGCAAAAACAATAATATAAAGCAAAAATATATGCATAAATACTGAAGAGCGAGCTCGTTCTATTGAGGACGAATTTCAAGGGTCCTTCTCAGCGTAGACCTACACTGTGCCTACTGCCTATGCGGTCGTTCACCTTACTTTGCTTTTATGTTCATATAATGATATAATGATTATGTGTGAGTGTGAAATGAATCGATATGTACTTTTATAATCTGCGTGTATGTATACATTGTGAAATAATAAGAAAATATAAAGAAATTCATGACGCAGCCTCGCCGGGAAATGAGATATAGTGTGTTATTGTATTTATCGGGATGCGAGAGTGTAGAAACAGAGAAATTAGTGTCTCACTGTGTTCTCCACTCACTCTCACTCGAGACAATACGTGTTGAGTGACAGAACTCAACGCCGCACTTTGACATAGCAGTCTTTGTCAAAACAAAATCACTTATTGAAATTCGAATAGGCATCGGACCCACAACCATCGCTTAACAGTCTAAAGTATGAATATTTCTACCATATGGACAATAAGTGGCATTCTAAATCATAATCGCATGTAAACGAGAGGAATCTAACACTTCGGAACTGGTTTCGTGACACGGCAGCTTGTACCGTTCGATTATAGATATGACCGACTTTGAATTTGGGTGTGTCGTCAATTTTATAATATTTTTCTAGCAAAAATTTATTCTAAAAATGTATATTTTACTTTTAAAAGTATTCTATAGTACAGTTAATGTAAGGCTCTAAAGAATTTGCAAAATATTAGGCCATGTTCTAGTTTACTGCAAGTTTGCTATTTAACTTTGTCGTTAATAATACAATAGAGTGAGAGACTGGGCGGAGAGCACCCTAGCACTAAGACAGAGAAATTTTTAACATATTGCTTGTTGAATAGCAGAAGTCAGGGCAGGAATAGACCCCACAAACTTCGCGTTGACAGTCACACGGCTCCATGTATTTATGTAAAAAATAAAGTTTAATATTGGCATCAGACCAGCAGATTATAATAATTAAACAACAAAACCGTTACTCACGTGCCAAAATAATGCAATGACTTAATAACACAATGACTTAAATTCTATTTATAGATGAATTAAATAACAATAACGTAATAAGCACGCTAATAAAGTATGTAATATTGTAAAGGAAAATTTGCATATTTCATATTAAAATTGTGTGTTGAGTGGCGTAACTCAACACCACGTCTTGAGTCACAGATCCCCATAATAGCCATAGTGTTTATAATCAGACACCGTCCCTTCCTCTCCGGTACAAAACGTTACTCTAAAATCTAAAATTTAGTTCTTATCGTACCTGTAAGAATTTCGGGGAATTTTTAGTGCCCCCAAGGAACCTACACGCCAAATGTCAATGTTGTACTACGCATAATTTAGGCTGTTTGCTGTTAGTCAGTAGCCGGCAATTTATCTTCATATTATCTAATACTTAGAGAAGCCGTAGTTTAAATTTATAGAAAGTATATCACATCAACCACCTAAATTTTACAAAATACAAATTTACTAAGGCTTCATCATATTAAATTTAAAAAGAAATAAAAAATCTGACCTTACATAGTTTCTTAGCGCATGCAACCCTTCAAGTGTTGTATTTTAAGCGTTACTTTATTTTTATTACATTTTTGGTGTAGTTAGAACCCGGGGTAATGTATAGTAGTATAGTAGTAAATAGGTTTAGCGAAGGATGAATTGGTATTTTTATTTACTTGACGCTGTATGCAGCTTTTGCTTCTCTGGTAGGTAAAAGTTCTGCAACGAGTTCCGCAACTCAACACGCAATATTTTAAGAGTTGGGTTGTTGCATCGGAACCAGGTGTTTAAAAACTACGCCCCTCTGTCTATCCTGCTATGTATATTAATATTTTTTTTGAAACACAACAAGAAGCAGAGACAATAGTCACTTAAAATAAAGAATAACAAGGCAAACCGCCACCTAGACTTCAAATCATAAATAGTTACGCAATATCAACGATACGGCATTGAAAGTGAAAGAAAAAAAATGCATGAAAAACTCCCCCCATGTGGAAGCGCATGCACGCATGAACCACTCTAGGTAACTGTATAGATCACATCTATGCATATAATCACTATTGTATTTTGGTGAACTTCCTTTATTTTATTTCATTCGATTTGTAAATAAGAAAAAAAGTTATATTAGTTTACATTTCCACGCGGATTTGCAGATATAGCTAGTTTGTTTATAAAGTTCTTATCCATACCTATATTATAAATTCGAAAGTAACTCTGTCTGTCTGTCTGTCTGTCTGTCTGTTACGCAATCAGGGCCAAACCGCAAATTAAATTGTAATAAAATACTCATACAGAGATACTTGAGGGTCTTCGGATGAACATAGGCTACTTTTTTTCTCATATTTGTAATATTGTCGATAT